>CM022771.1:7714072-7911572 GCA_012411365.1 Ameiurus melas | reverse complement strand
CCTACCTCAGGTTGACTATATCCTTTTCATTCTCCACCGATGCAGAGGTAAATTGTAGGATTGCCAAGGCTGCAGGAGTCATGGCCAGACTAAATCACAGGGTGTGGCAAAACTCCAACCTTACTGTGAAAACCAAGCTGCATGTCTAACAGGCCTGTTTTAAGCACACTCCTCTATGGTAGAGACTTGGATAACCTACGCTAGGCATGAGAGGAAGCTCAACAGCTTTCACCTGAGGTGCCTGCGACACATCTACAGTGGCAGGACAGGGTACCTGATACAGATGTTCTGGAATGCGCCAACATGAACAGCATGCTTGCCATCCTCTGTGAGAAGCGTCTCTGTTGGCTTGGCCACGTTAGAAGAATGGATCCAGGTCACATTCCCAAAGATCTTCTGTATGGTGAGCTGGCTGAGGGTTCACGGCTAACTGGATGCCCCCGACTGTGATTCAAAGATGTCTACAAGAAGGACATGAGATTATGCTGCATCAACCTTAGTTCGTGGGAATCCAGCTCTGAAGACCATACAGCCTGGTGTTTTGCCATTAGATGGGGCATTCAGAAAGCAGAGGACAATTTTAAACACCTTGCAGACAAGAGAGACAGGAGGAAGGCGTGGCAATTTCAGCCACAACGTGCAACTTAATTTGTCTGCGGCAACTGCAACCGTGACTGCCACTCACAGATTGGCTTGCACAGCCACTCGAGGAAGGTGCAAATAAATTTACCCAAAAGGGATGCTACACCATCGTCTCCCAAAGAAGGATGCCAGATTGTATAACAAATTATTGGTACATGCCTGATTGTGTTATATTTTACTGATTATCATGCCCATGTAGATGCCCAAATAAAGTATTTGACAGAGAACCTTTATGAAGAGTAAATACACTAGATCTAATTCTTTTACCGAGATGCTTTAATAATAAAAAAGTATTGATCCCATTACATTAAGTTGCCAGTCTATTACATGGTAGCTACTTATTGACCATTTTAACAGATTCACCAACCATACAGGCCACTTTACAGGTGTTTAAATACTGACTGTAACGCATCTGTTGCTCTGTACAATGTTAGCTTTATCCATTAGTGGAAAGGGACTATCATAAGATCACTGCTAAACAAATATTAATTGGGTGGTGGTTTCTCCTCAGTTCTGTACATTGACATGGTAGTTTGTGTAGCAATGGTAGAGCGACCAATAAGATAGGTGCGTCTAATAAATTGGCCAGTAAGCATACGTTAACCTGATACATTTGACAACTGTACAGTCATACATTCTTCAAAACACAAAACATTTATATGAACATCTACTACCAAACACACATACTGAAGGAAATCACAAAGAAGTCGAGTTCATTACTGTGTGGCGTAAATGTATAAAGTCATTACGGTCACCTGATAGGACAAAGAGTACGGCAGGCATACTCTCTGCATTTACATACATCATCATTGCCGCGTGGACTCCGATAATCGTTAATTATATTCGCCGCTTACAAATAGGCGTGTGCCGATATTACATTGTCATATCACAGTGAGTAACATTTATCACGGTTACATCTTGATATCAAGTTAAGAAAATAAAATGTTTATCTGGACCTGTTCTCACAAGCATAGCAGCATTTAACTGAAAAGGAAACACATCTCATTCATTATATGAGGGCTTCAGGGGAAAAGACCCAGCCTTCCGAATGAGACAAACTTAATTCCTCATGAATGCAATGCAAGGATGGTTCTGATAGCTTTAAGTGTCCAAGATAACACTACTGAATTGAATATTGAGCTATACTGTACACCAGATTATCGGCACATGCCTACTTACAGTACACACAGACAAAAGTAAGGCAATTACAAGACATAAAAAGTGCTTAGGGATAGTTTTAGAAATTGTCATCACATACAAAGCGAGGTTATGCATAAACATGAGGTTAAACCTCTGCACAGAATCCTCTACCTTTGGGCATTTATAGAGACAAGAACAAATGTTTCAAACACGTCTACATATGAAAAATCTTCTGCTTCTTACAGGGCACTGGTCAACCTACGTTATGCTCAATTAATTCATGGTGAATACACAACAGGGGTGGACAAATCAGGAGCCCAGGTGACCGGGACCAGCAGATTTCGTGCACAGGCTATTATTATTTAAAAAATTTTTATTTATAGTTGCCTAGTGGTCCAACAGGTAGGTTCAACCTTCAACCACAGAAATCAAAACAAACCATATTCTTTACTAACTACTGAAGTATGGTGTGTACGTTTAAAAGTAATGCACTGATAAGACACACAAAGATGCTGTTACTATAGCAAATGCTTCCGAATCCCGCTTCACTACACACATCAGCCGAGGATCAAGCTGGCTGACGGTAGAAAGATTATTTTTTTTAGGCTAGGCTGATTACAGAAGACAGTATTTAAAAAAATAATAATTTTTAATATGTTTAGTATGTGGAAACACTAATGAAAACAAATCAATACAAACTCCAGTGCAAAGCTGTCGTATTATTCTTATGCGAGAACCATATGCAAATTGCATTATGAACAAAATTAAACAATTTATACTGCAATTTGAGGCGAAAATTCTGTAGTTAACAGTAGAGATGTTTAACAGCAACTTTGTGACTTTTTATACATTAAACCTTTATTATATGAGGATAAGGACTCCCTGGATACTTGTTTTGTTTCCCTTATTCTGTACTAATGAGCTATCCATAGTTAATTAAAATTATGTTCCCTACCTACATTACTTAGGCTTAGTCAATTAAGTTTCTGGGCAACCTAATTATGAATCTGGGCAACACACTGCACCTTCCACGTGCAAGGAGGGCTAGCTAATGAGTTCTTCATTTGTCCACCCCTGCACTAAATCAGTCATTAGATCTATAAATGTCAGAAAGTTGAAATGCATATAGGATAAGAACAATTCAGTGGTGTGTTTTTTGTGTATATCCAAATTTTCCAGACTATAAAATGCAGATGCTGTAAACTGTACAGCGATGAGTTTGTTTTCACTTCTATTACCTTGACACTTCCACTAATGATACTCATTTCTGCCAGGAGTTGTCTATCAGAACAGCAGTGTTCACACCAACAAAAGCGCCTTATCAATTAAATGAAGAGGTTTCAGTCTAAAAGTAAAAGAAAATGTGTAATGACATTTTCAGTAGCAAAAACAAGGCTTTCGGTGTGCTTAAGTGCCGTTTTAGGAGCAGAACATACAGTATGTAAAATAAGAGGATGGATACATTACAGTGACTTATACAACAAAGCAATGTATATATGAGCGTGTGCTCTAAGCAGAAAGAATTCATACTTGTATCCGGTGTAACATTATCTAGAAAACATGGTACACAAGTGTGTTATCATCATGATGCTGGTTATACAAGAGAAACTCAAAATAAGGCATGAGTGAGCTTAAAGCACCCATTAAGCCACTTTAATTTTTTTAACCACCAAATTCCCCAAATCTTTTAGGATGTCTAGAATCCACCTTACGCACCTTTATTAAGAGTAAAACTGACACACAAAAATAGAGTCCCTAACTAAACGCTGAGCAACTGCATGGAGAAGTACAGCCCTTGCTGTGAACAAAATTGAGAAATGACATTGGAAGAGACTAGCTGGATCTCCCCTCAGGCTCCGCTTGGCACTGAATGCTGGTCTGCTGATTGGCAGTGGGAGTGTATGGAGGCGGGTCATCGCTGATGCTCGAATTGTTGCCCTCTGGGATTGTGATGCTCTGAGACGTGTCGGTGTCGTCGTTCTGAGCAAACTCACTGTATGGAGGAGGCTTCAGGTCGTCGGCTAAAGCAAGAAGAGAGAAAGGGCAACACTGTTATACTGAAGAGAAAATGCACACTCCAAATATCTGAGTGCATTATGCAATAAATGAAATACTGCAATTGTGAAAGAGTGGTGTGAAGAAGAAAAATATTTTCCTGGCACAGTGCAACAAACTGAATGGAAGCTCTTTGCTAAAGCTAATGATACCATTACACACTCATCTTCTCACCTTACCTGAAGTTGTCCGTTTATGACTCTACTGTGTGTAGATGGTAAAGTAGGTTCTCAAAGCAAATGGCGACCTTGTGAGGATACTGTTTTTATGTCATTTATTAATGCTAGACTGACTTTCTATACAATGTGATAAACTAGTCAAAATATATCATTGCTTCATGGTAACATGGTCTTAATCACAACAGATAACTGATTGCTTGAATCGGTTATCTGCAAAATAACATTATAATATTGCAAAATAATCTGCAAAACATCTTGCGTCCATTGCGGGAGTGACCGAGAAGGGTCCACGGTCATTATACAGTATGCGAGTGGAATGTAGAGGCAAAATAAAAACTATCACTGAAATTTTGTTGTGTTATTTGAAATGTTTTTTAATTCATTTTGGATGTCAAAAAAAAGTGTTACTTTTTGGTTAAGTTTGGATGTATATTTTTCTTTTCTTTAATATTTATTAGGCAGTGTGACTAAGGAAATTTTCCTACCGGTTAATCGACAACACCAGTAATGGTGGGCTTCACCCCTCGCTTAACGGGAGTTTCGAATTAGTGGCAATTCAGGGCAGCAACTGCTTGAATGGTGGTTTCATTATTAGTCTTAATGAAAACCACAACAACTACAAAACAGTACAATTACAACCTTGCTTATATTAAACATACAACTTTTTAAACCAAATCTTCCATCATCGTGTCAGTCAGCTCGCCTCAATCTCACTTGCGCTAAATGAAATCGGACTCCTGCTGATCTGCACTGCGACTGTAATTCATTTGGCTCATGCTGAACTGAGCAGACGCGGTGTTCACTTTTTAATTGTAGCATCCGTTCTGTAACTGAACTAAATTATTTTTATTACCCTAAAAAAGAAAAACGATGGTGGGGGCAGTGCCACGGTGGGCAAGTAATGTAATCGGGGTGCGTCCCAAACACCGAGAACACAGTCGATTACAGCAAGCCTAATATTTATTAATGGTTCATATATATTAATATTTATTTAATTAAAATAAATGGTACAGTCAGTACCGTTTATTGTTTTTTTGTAATAAATTTCAGAAATATGTTGAGTGTTAATAAATTTGAATTGGTTATTAATCGGTTGATTAATCATTTACCGGCAGCAATATGATATCCTGTGTCTTTGACAGATGCTGGTCATTCTAAAGTTATGAATAAGCCAAGAGTGGCAGCAGAGGTAGAAATGCAACACGTTTATGACAATGTCTTGACAGTGTCCCCTACAAAAAGTAATTGAGACAGTTGTAAAGTCCAGAGGGACAGGTTTGTGAAATCCAAAATATGAGCTACTGGAGTAAAGAACTTGTTCAGGTTTAGAATAATAAAAAAAAAAAGAAACATTTTGGTAGATATGTTAATAGAAATGCATTTTAATCAGGTCACTGGTGAGGTAATTGTCCATTCACTATACACACTATTTACTCTATTTGATTAATATTTTCAGCTGATGCTATTCTGAATAAGCCCATACTGGTGCAAAAGAACTTTGCTCAAGAAAATGTTTTAGCATTCTGTTGTGTTTAACATTGAAACATGTAAAGTGATAAAGATCCTTTCACGCAGTTATGACTGTTTCCAAAACACTGCCTGTTGAGCAGCTATCTGTATACATGAAGCAACCTGTGTACTGTACACTAATACCAGCCCTATCTTCACAACGTCTCCTAATCTTCTGGTCCTTGTGTAAACTCACATTCCTCAGTTTATCATTTCATTCCCATAAGGAACTTTTTAAAGCTTTGTATACACCAAAAAACCTGACTAACTGATAATAAACATGCTGAGCAGAGAATACTGTGTAGAGCAGAGAAACACTGAAAGACCCTGAATTAGGCCCGAGTACCTTTCTGAATGTACAAACTCTCTCTCACTCACCGTTTCCTTTAATATGAAAACCTGCACAATTGCTCATTTATCATTTATGCAATTATCCAATCAGCAAATCATATGGTAGCAGCACAATGCATAAATTCATGCAGATACAGGTCAAGAACTTCAGTTAATGTTCATAATCTAACATCAGAATGGGGGAAAGTGTGATCTCTGTGACTTTAACTGTGGCATGGTTGTTAGTACCAGATCAGGGGGTTGATAACTGTCCAGTTTGGGCGAGTCTGTACCCAAGATAGCTGCGGATTCTTGCTCTTGGCTGACAGACATGGAACTTGATATGGTCTTCTGCTGTAGTAGCCAATCCATGTCGAGGTTTGATGTGTTGTGCCTTCTGAGATGCTTTTCTGTGCAACACAGTTGTAAAGAGTGATTGATTGATTTAATATAGCCTTCCTGTCAGCTCAGACCAGACCGGTCATTCTCCACTGATCGCACTCATCAACAAGGTGTTTCAGCTTGCAAACTCTCTGCACACAGGATATTTTTTTTTTGTTTTTTGCACCATTTTATGTAAACTCTAGATGCTGTTGTGTGTGAAATTCCCAGGAGATCAGAAGTGTATGAAATACTCAAACCAGCCCATCTGGCACCAAAAACCATGCCACAATTAGCCACACATGTTTAGTCACACATCATTCTGATGTTTGTGAAAAGTAACATATTGGCAGATTGGATAACTGTATAAATGAGCAGGTGTACAGGTGTTCCTACTAAAGCGGACGCTAAGTGTATACAAGTTCAAAAGTCTTGTTAACAAGTTCAGGTGAGTTTCCCAAAAAAAGGCAACCAAACAAACAAAAAACAAAGCTTCAATAGTTTGCTTTCATTTAGGTAAATGAAAGTGGGAAGGGCAAGATTAAACAAGCCAGGAAAATAGGTTTGGATTAGCCGTGGCTACTCCTTTGCTTTGTCCAGGTCATAATATCAGAAAAAAAACCCCCCAAAAATCTGTATGAGAATTAATGAATCTCATCGTTAAGCTAAATAAATTTATTTTATGAGAAATTATAAACCTCTCAGAAAGCTTGTTTATTAAAAAATGTTACAATTTTCAAACTGAAATGTTTTATCGGAGCATTCATTATCTGATAGAAGTAAATACTCAGTGAACTTCACATATGATCAGCAACTGCACATTTAAAAAGCAGTGTGTGTCAAAAAAAACAAAAGAACTGTCAGCTAACCAAAATATTAGCGGAACACAGTCCTTCCTAAATCCCACAAACACAATACAACTGGTGACTGACCATCAGTAAATCACTTTAATCACACCACAGCTTACGCAAGTCAATTGTTAATGTGCACAGTCCAAGGAAGTGTTCTGCTACTATTTTTAAAGCCACTTCCGCTCACCATCTCCCCTCGGACAAATCTATTATAGTCATCTTAAACTTTAAGAAGTGAAGCTGGTTAAATGAGTGTAAGATAACTGTAGACCTTTGGAACACAATGTAATCACAAGAAAGAGTGCCTGTAGGCCTTACCTCCGGAAACAGCCTCGTATGGAGGGGGTAAGTCCAGCTGAGATAGGGATGAAGATGGAGGAAGAGAAACAGACGGTTCGCCTACGGACCCATCGTCCTGAACGCCATACCAATTTGGCCAGATTGACGTCTATAAATCCGTGGGGCGGGGGGTTATAATTTTTATTAACAACTACAATTATATATCATAAATCTGTTCATCTTACACACAGTTATATCAAGCGTACAATTTACTGAACGTTATAAAGTCAGAGTTGATGCTGACATAAGTTTTTGGGTACATAAAGGTTCCTGTATAATAGTTAGTCTACTGCAGAAAAACAAATACAGTCACGTTTTAAGAATGTTGGTACCGACTTGGTACCGAAGTGACATCCCTAATTTGTAGAGCAGTATGTTTCATATTCAGTTAATGTTAATATATAAAAAAGTTTATATTATATATTACCAGTTTGATGTTAATGATGAAGTAGAAATGCTTTTGTTTTTTGGTGAGTGAATGTGAGACTAACATGAGGTTTTTAAGAATTCAGACAATGTTAATATGAATTAATAACATTCAATAAGTTAAGAAATCTTACTTTAATCTTCAGAATTGAGTTCATGTGTTAATGTAAATTTGAGTAATGTGTTTTCTGTTTATGAGACCAGTTACTGTGAAACAAAAATAAAGTTTTAATTTGCATTTGTTTCAGAATTCTTTTAAATGAGTTATTAATTTATAAGTAGGCATAAAAGGCAGAACTATCGGTACCGGCCGAGATCACTCTGAATAATCGGTTACCGGTATCAGCTGAGAAATTTAGTATCGGTGCATCTCATATTTTTTTATGTTGTAATAATTACAAATTAAATGTTAATGAATAGGTGCTGTAATTTGACGGATATGATGTAATTATATATATATAATATACCTAATAAATAAATAAAAAACACTTACTCGTCTTCATCTTTTAGGCATTAAAGAATCATCAAACTCTTATTTTACTACTCTTTTGCAGACAGATTGCTAGCTACATTATATATCGTGATGCATATCGTGTATCATAGAAATGTCCTCAAGTATCATGATATGATATTTTTGTTATATCCCCCAGCTCTAATCTATGGTATTCTGGATTATTTACATCCTGTGTCTTCTCTTCTATAGCAGTCCATCATCCCTGACAGTATGCAAACTTCCCCATTCAACACTCACTATTTTAGCTTTCCTTACTTAAGATTAAATAACCGAACAGGATAAAAGAATATTGTGAGTGGAAAATGTACCATCTTTAAACATTCTTAACAAATTAATTGATGATGCATACTCACGTTTTGGTTCTCGCACATCTGGTGCAGGTATGCTCTTCCTCCCACAATAACGATCTGGGCGTTGCGTGGATTACTGAGATATGCGGCCAGCTGCCTCTGTCTTGAACGGTACCAGCAGACGTAGAAGAAGATCTTTATCATAATAAATATTATGACAACTCTGCAAAGATGAATATAGACATGTTGTTAGCACTTCATTCAAAGCAAATCATCTCAGGTTATTAAATAACTGTAATAATCAAAAAGACAGGGTGGTGTGATGCGGCCCGACACAAAGCAGAGTCACTGTTGATTTTCCAATAACAGCACATGCCAGAACGATTATTTCCTCTTATAATCACAGCAAAATATCAACATTAACTTTTTTCATTTACTACTTCATGTATGAAGTAGTATCCATTTATAGTTACGTTAATATGTTACTACTAGCTACTCAGCCAATATTTAGTCGAAGAGATAACGAACAAGCTTATTGCTATAATCAAATTACTAGCTTTAAAGTTCCAGGAAACCTAATTTAAAGTATTAAAAATATTTGCATTAAGGCTTCAACTAACGATTATTTTCATAATCGATTAGTTGGCCAATTTTATTTATTTTTTATATATATATATATATATATATATATATATATATACAACACACACACACACACACATATATATTTTTTTTTCCCTCTTCTCAATTAATTGGATGGGAGGAGCAAACTTTCAGTACCTTTTTTTGTTTACTTAAAATAAAATCCACAAACTAAGAGTTACAAATATAAACTTCAGCCTAAAACTTTACACAACTGTTTGTCCAATTATACAGTATCTCACAAAAGGAGGACATCACTCACATTTTTGTAAATATTTGATTATACCTTTTCATGTGACAGCACTAAAGAAATGACACTTTGCTACAATGTAAAGTAATGAGTGTACAGCTTGTGTAACAGTGTAAATTTGCTGTTTCCTCAAAATAACTCACACAGCCATTAATATCTAAACCGCTGGCAACAAAAGTGAGTACACCCCTAAGTGAAAATGTCCAAATTGGGCCCAATTAGCCATTTTCCCTCCACAGTGTCATGTGACTTGTTAGTGTTACAAGGTCCCAGGTGTGAATGGGGAGCAGGTGTGTTAAATTTGGTGTCATCGCCCTCACACTACCGCATACTAGTCACTGGAAGTTCAACATAGTACCTCATGGCAAAGAACTCTGTAGATCTGAAAAAAAAAACTGTTGCTCTACATAAAGATGGCCCAGGCTATAAGAAGATTGCCAAGACCCTAACACTGAGCTGCAGCACGGTGGCCAAGACCATACAGCGGTTTAACAGGATAGGTTCCACTCAGAACAGGCCTCGCCATGGTCGACCAAAGAAGTTCAATGCACGTGCTCAGCGTCATATCCAGAGACTGTCTTTGGGAAATAAACGTATGAGTGTTGCCAGCATTGCTGCAGAGGTTGAAGGGTGGGGGGTCAGCCTGTCCGTGCTCAGACCATACGCCACACACTGCATCAAATTGGTCTGCATGGCTGTCGTCCCAGAAGGAAGCCTCTTCTAAAAGATGATGCACAAGAAAGCTCGTAAACTGTTTACTGAATACAAGCAGACTAAGGACATGGATTACTGGAACCGTGTCCTGTGGTTTGATGAGACCAAGATAAACTCATTTGGTTCAGATGGTGTCAAGCGTGTGTGGCGGCAAGCAGGTGAGGAGTGCATAGACAAGTGTGTCTTGCCTACAGTCAAGCATGGTGGTGGGAGTGTCATGGTCTGGGGCTCCATGAGCGCTGCCGGCACAGGACACTACGTTAACCATCAGTCACTTCCAAGCCATTTCCAAGATGCTGCTCTGCACTGCTAAAATCCTGATTTTATAACCACGACGTCCTCTGACGAAATCATCATACACACGTTAAATACAATGGCTGTGCTGTGATTCCAGCTATATTTACATGTAAAATGATCACTCGCGGAGAAAGTTAGAAGTGAATGAATGTTCTGCTCCTCTCTACCCCTCACTGAACAGAGTAGCCGCAGAGAGAGGAGTACCTGCTAAAAAAAAAAAAATCACTAAAGGGGTCTGAAAAGTGGACCAGAGCTGTGTTACAATGACTGCGTTTACATGGACAGCAGTACTCTAATTATTGACCTTATTCTTAGTAAGATGACATTGTGATTAAGGTGTTTACATGAGTGACTTTTAGAATACTCCTTTCACATTCCTGTTTTACAGGTCACAGAACATAGAGCGATTAACAGTACACGTCATTACGTGTAATTTCATGGATCAGCATACAATTCGTCTTCGTTATGGTACCGTATACAGTTTTTATTTTTAATTTTTTTACGAATGCTTCAAGTGCAGTTAATTATTTGTCATTATTTGTAATTATTTGTGTGTGTACTTGTCGTTAACAGTGTGATTAAGGTGTATACATGCCTGTAATAGACGTCAATAATGCAACCAAAACAGGAATACTCCACACATCTTAATTCGATGTGTTTACTTCGAGTATGATATAAAAAATATATAATATATAACATATAACAGGGGTGCCCACACTTTTTTGACTTGCGAGCTACATTTAATATGACCAGTCAAGGAGATCTACCTACATTAAAAATGCGAAACATATATTTATTTATATATATATATATATATATATATATATATATATATATATATATATATATATATATATACACACACACACACACACACATATATATATATATATATATATATACATACACACACACACTGAGTATACTTTAAATATATACACACACACAATATACATGTTCATGTACATTGTATAACTGCACGAACTCTCACGGCACACTACAATTCAGTACATTTTTGGTCAATAGCTTACTCTGATGACTTGCACTGAATAGAATCAGGTTGCACAGTCCGGACAGTAGCTGCTGGTAGCTGCCTCCAAATGATGATCAGTCATTGTGGAATGGAATTTGGACTTAATCTTCATGTGGGAAAAGGCTGATTCACATAAATAAGTAGAGCCAAATAATGCAGTCGAGAAAGTTGTACATTTCCTCATGTTTGGGTACTTTTCCCTGTGAGTAACTTCCAAAACTGTCCATGAGCCCTGGACTTCAGCTGAAGGTCAGTCTGTAGTTTCAAAATCTCATCCTCCACTTCAGATGAGTTCAGGTGAAACAGCGTTGCAATTTTCGATGTGAGTGAATCAACCACTAAACATTGTCCCTAAATGGGTAGCACATGAATGTAGTCTTGAAAGCGTCTGTCAAACTGTGACCGACAGACAGCTGTCAATCTGCGCCATGTAGCGTGCAATGTTCAACTGCGCACAAGCCTTCTGCTGCGTCTCCAGATCTGACATGAGGTTTTGGAAGTTCACAAAATCATGGCGCTGTAGCTTTGAGGAAAGTTGCATTTTCCGTTTAAAGGCATTAACTGAGCTGATCATATTGACCACGGTTTTGTCTTTTCCTTGCAGCTCCAAATTAATAATAATAAAAATAATAAACTTTATTTTATAAAGCGCCTTTAAAGCAGCTTCCTAATAGTCTCCGGTTCCGGGGACAGGGTATGCTGGCATGTTTTGCTGCCGCTCATGTTACCACTTGTTTTGTTTTCGTTTGTTATTTTAAGCCATATTTTAATTTTTTTTTAATAACTGCGAGCTTTTTAAGTTACATTGTCTTTAGTGCCATTACGATTGCGATGTGGTGGTGCCATTTTATATATCTTGGTCTGTAGTTTTTGTTTCTGTGCTCCAACTGGAATAACTTGCAGCATGTAACTCTGAATCAACGCCTCAGTCCGGGTGTGTGTGTGGACTGTGTGTGAGGATTGTACGAGTTTGTGCTCGCAGTGCACTCCGGAGTTTCATTCACTCTGGTCTTGCAAGTGTGCACTCACTGACCATGGCGCTAAGGTACACTACACGCCAGCTATTGAATTTAAAACAGAACTGTTATTGCCTAGCCAAAGACACTTACAATCTCTGTCGAGACGCTGGACTTCTACATCCTAAGCGATATATTCATCGGGGCTTGAGGTGCAGTCATGCTGTCTCGTCCTCTCCTAACATCTGTGTCCCTATCTGACGCCGTAAGACCAAATTAATATGTTGGTCATGTTAACAGCCACTGACCATAATTGAGTTGGGTGTATTCTGCATGTTTAACAGCAAAAAGAAACTCCCTTATCTCCCTAAATCCTCGGCCATGACTTCACAGTGGCGTGTAACTACTTCATGATAGCTGGAGAGCTTTGATTGAAGATAATATTTCGTTTTTGTTTTTAAAGTCCTGAAACAACGACCAGCTCTGTCTACGAATGCCTTTTATCATCTCTCCGCCTTGGAATGACTTCTTGTGTTTAATGATGGAGTAACTCACCCGGAACATTGCTTCGGTGGCTGCCTTAGCATTTGAAGTCAGCCGTGAAAAAATGACTGCTGTCCGGACAACTGTGATTTAGTTCCTTCACCTTCCTCAGTTTGCTTTTCGGAGGGAAGTCAGTGTCGTAGTTTTTATGAACAGTCGTAAAGTGCCGCTCCACATTTCCCTTATTCGGAATAGCAATGGTAGCTTGGCAGATCAGACAAACGCTCTTCGAATATGATATTATGCATAAATAAATAAATAAATAAATCATCCTCCCATTCCGCATGGAAGTGATAAGTCTTCGGTTTCTTGCTTGATCCCGCTACCTCACTCATTTTGTCCTCTTTCTTCAGTAGGAATAAACTGTGAAGTTAACTCAGTGATTTCGCTCACTAGCCTTTAGCGCTGGTGCGTTTGATCGCACATTCGTGGAGTGAGAAAAGACGAGATCTCAGAATGGCTGTCCTGTACTTCAATGCTAACATCGATTTTTTATTTATTTATTTTTTTTTGAATGGCGATCTACCCGCACTTCCTTTGCGATCAACCGGTTGATCGCGATCGACGTATTGGGCACCCCTGATATATAATATAAAAAGTTGCGGTTTACATGGTAGTTTCTTAATCAGAGTATTGTCTTAATCGGGTTAATAGTGGATTATTGTTGTCCATGTAAACATACTGAATGAGTGAGTGAATAGTGGGAGGAGGGGAGGGACTACAGTAGGGAGTCATATTTTAAGTGAAAGGATTGTATTCATGTTCTATCAAAAATAAACACATTAAAGATATTTAACAGTTTTGTATTTATTGACTTTTTTAACCATTCAAGCACCACTAAATAGAAAATGGCTATTTTGAAAGTTTTCCAGTACTTAAATTTCAAAAAGCCAAATTCAAGCACTGATTTAAGTATTTAGACTTAGTGGTTAGCATTACGTTAGCTTGCTTGGTATCAAACAAGAAATCTTTAAAAGATTAAAGTGAGTAATTTAGGTTAAATTAATTCTGCAAAAGCAGTGATGTGTTGTTTTAGTGAAAATAGTATTAACTACCGCACATACAATACTACTTTCTGTATTGACGATACTACTGTTTAAAAAACAAAAAACAATTGCATCAGCAGTATTTTGAAGCTATATTATCAGGAAACTACTGTAGTACCAGTATACCATGCAACCCTAGACCCACTCACTTTACATTAAAGGAGGACTGAGGCGTATATGTTGTAGACGTTGGGGTCTAATCATTCAAAGTTTGCCCACAAGACAAATGTTAACCTCATTAAACAGCAATTGTGCAAGTAGGTTCCCTGGGATTTTAAAAGTAAAAAACCAACAAACAAGTAATTAAAAAAAATTATGAGAATTCTGACTTACATGTACCAGTACAGCTCCATAGTTTAACCTTCTCAGTCTGAATCAGTCTTCATAATCTTCAGTCTGGCTGAAACCAGAGCAGAATAAACATTTTACTGTTAGTTAAACGTTCATTGAAGATTTCTGTTACTTTGGAATCATTTGTGATAATTTATTTTCACATATTTTAATTTAATGACTAACAAATGAAGTACTATTACATGCAAGTTTATTTCCTACAGACACTTAGTGAAGTTGTTCTGCTGTTTCTGTAACTGAATCTCAATTAGCTTTCTCAATTCTCAATTGTGTGTGTGTGTGTGTGTTTGTGTGTTACAGGAAAATATTCAACCACAGGGTTTTTACGATGTGGCCCGATGCAAAAAAAGGAGTTACTGATACCACCCTGAAGTTGAATATTCTCCAACAGCAGTGTGTTTTATTCCTCTTATACCTCAACAGTTTGTCAATATTTACAATATTTTACTTATTAATGAATAACAAGCTTTTTTTTTTTTTTTCTTAAATATTCACATTTAATGTTGTGCAATGTCTGCAAGAAAAGTTAGTTCCTGTTATCATGTTATATAAAAGTCGTTCCCTCAACAGCCTCTCTTTTCCCCCTTTCACTTGACATTAAAAAAAGATAAAAAGAAAATGCAGCTAAAAAACAGAAAGTGTAAAATGCTGAAGACTTCAAAGCCTTTTCAAAGTGCTGAAACTGGAGACTCCTTTCAAAAAATGTAAATAAGTATCTTACAAAAAAAAACCTCACTGTAAACAATTTTTTTTTATTTGTTCAATAAATTGTTTTAATCCATTTATTATTAGACCTTGAGTATGTGGTGCATCCACTATGCAAGTTCTTGTGAATGTGGTGTTACTATAGAAATGGTAAAGTATTACCTGCAGCTATTTGCCTTACAACAAATTAGAAAATGTTTAAATAAATTTAATCAACATATTCTGACCAATCAGTTTTGACAATTCCACATCGCTGTCGTATTTAGCCTACAACATTGAACAAGTCAAAGAAGGAGAAATAAGTGGCAAAAAAGTAGATTTTAACATGAGCTACTAAGAGGTCGACCGATAGTGGATTTTACCGATACAGATAACTATGTTGGTACCTGCCAATAACCGATTAATCAACCGATATTTTTTTACAGTTGATACTGAATGAAAAGATAACACTCAAAGTAAAATGCTGCTGAACTTTATTACAAAAATAAACAACTGGCTACCATTAAAATGTACTGTAATTTTAAAAATGAAATTAATATGAAAATACATTAACTAGCAATAAATATTAAAGTTAATTAAGGATGTACATCCAAACAGAACCAAAAAGTAACATTCCAAATAACAAAAATAGAGACATCCAAAATTTATCAAAAACACTTCAAATAACTTGAGTTATTTGAAGTTAAATAACTAAATCGATTTAGAGGCTGCTCGCTCAGTCGACCTTTATTACTATGTAACACTGGAGTCGATGAGTAGCTTTCAGCCCAATACTTGATTTTGCTGTGCCTTTTTTCACGAAAACATTGTGTGTGCTTTTTTTTTTTGCTGAAAACTACTCCAATTGGTGAAATTGCAATCGTATGAAACTGTTTTGCACGGCTATTTCCAGTAATATTTGTTGGTAAATGAGATCTTTTTGCTGTACTCATGTTCAACGCACATGAATCAATGGGCGCTTTGGCTGAATGCGTGTTATGACGACGTTACATGGAACGTTTTCGACCAAATCTCCTGTGAATATTAAGGAGTTTCCTTCATTTTGCGTTCATTTCTGGGATCGCAAAATCCTGGAGCGACTGAGCTATGGTTCCATTCACGTATTTTTATGCGAATTTTTGGGATGTCACTTAAAAAACGCTGGATGGAAACACCCTTTTGCAAAAGTAATGATGCGTTATATCTGGGAATTGTGTACTGCGATATAATTTGACACGATATAGATATTGTATTATCACATTCGATTATCACACTAGCCATAAACCTAGGGGTTGCCGAAGCCAAGGGGCGTGTTACGGTGTCATTTTGTTTCCCACTACAAAGCCCCATATGATCATACAGTACAGATTTATTAAGCACATTAGGAAACAATATAGTTATTTATTACAACTGTCAGAGCTTAATACTTTCCACCCACAAAACCACACATATGCTCCGTGACACCATGGAAGTCCCCAGAGCCCACGTTCAAAAACCATGGTTCGACACACACACACACACACACACACACACACACACACACACACACAATCATCCTGAGAAGTGTCTTAATGCTCTTATTGATTGAATAACTTCAACAATGTATATTAGAGCAGGGAAATCATTACAATCTTATTAGTATTCGGCACAAAATCACTGAGCTCACACAATATCACGTTATGCTATGTTAAAAACCTACACACTTTTGTAGTTTTATATATTTCCCAATTTGGAAAATATGAAACTACTTCCATTTTGAGTCATTAAGTCTCCTTAATCTTCTTTATGGAACGCGGAATTAAATATACTCTTAAAACACGTTCCAGATTAAACAGAAACACACTCTGGAGTGAAGTGTTCACCATCAGATCAGCACAACACTGGCTATCACTGTTAGCTTAGCCACTTAGCTTTACAGTAATTAGCCTTCCGCGTTCGCAACTAAATTCTTTTAGTGTCTCACGCCATTTTAGAAAAGTAATACCAATTTATTTACGCAGATAATTGTATGTGAAAAGTAAATAAATCAAATAAACTTTGACAATGTGTTTATTATATTGTAAAAACGACTCACCTCGCACCGCGTTGGTCGTTATCTACAGTCCATTAGCCGTTAGCATCGCGTTTGTTTATTTTCCAGCTAACCGAGAGGAATGTGGCTCGTGTTTAATGGCTAAACACACAGCGTGTAAATAATACTATCGAAAAACAACACTGTTTTCCTTCTCAGATTAGAAACTAAGCGGGTTTTTTATATACGGTGTAGTTTCCGAGACACTATCACGGAGCTATTTTTTTAATGCGTTTACATTAATTAATTCTTTGTACACGGCCAACTCAGCTTCCGTAACAAAAAAAAAAACCTCAGAACCAAGGGCGCGTCTCAAATCGCTATCTTCTGCATGCAGTGTGCATACTAGGGATTCAGCCATTTTCTATGGTGTTTCAAAGGGAAGTTAGTACTGAAGGGCTGGTATCATCCCCAAACGCAATTCAGACTAGAGTGGAGGATTATGTCCTGAATTACGCACATAAGGTATAACTGTATACTTGAGTGGTCATTAGAGTATGAAATAATTCCATTAACCTGTTCTCAGGGGTGCTTTTAAAAACTGCCACTAAAAGCCATTGTAACTATCAGGTGGGCCAAACCAATCAGAGAGGGAAAATAAAATAACAAAATCTATGAAAATTATTCCCAGGGATCCAAACTTTCTGCAAAAATCATAGTTTTTAATCAAAAAAATGTAATTTGTGTGATTTGTAGGAAACTGATGAGGGGGGGGGGTGTCTGGTTCTGCGAGAACAGAGGCGTGGATAATGAAATGAGAACTACACCTTCTGCGTTGTCCAAAAAAAAAAAAAAAAAAGGCTGGTGGGAGCTCCTACGTTTTGTGAACAATCATGAGTGAAGAGTGAAGGAGGCTTCACTAGGAGTATGGTTTTTGACTGCCCACATGCCTTAAGGCACCAACCCTTTTCCTGGACATCTACCTTCCTGAAGACGTTACCTTCAACCATAATCGTGCCCACCTGACCATCTAATGATTGTCTTAAGAAGTTTCTAATCAACTAATACAGTTGTATTAGATTTTGGTTAGAGATTAAACCTGTTTCTGGTCACCACTAGTTGAAAAATGTTCAACTTTGGGTAAAATGCTGCGCTCATCACTGTCACTTTTTACCCAGCCATCCAATCACAGTGTAGAAGTGGTGGGACAAATACCACAAAGACCAAGTGTCACATACTACTCGTACAATGACTGAACAACAATGGAGGAGAAGTTAATATTGCTGGTTTCCAAGTTTCCAGATGACAAGTCCCGAACTACCACAATATGAAAAATATTGCTTGGAGGAACATTTTGTTCGCAATTGGTCTACCAGGTAAGCAGCAGTCAGCTAAACTTAGCCAGTTGATCATGAAAAAAGTTAATATAGTGTAGCTTGCTAACCGTCAACAGCTACTTTTCTGTTTACTTCAGATACTACTAACAAATTAGTTCAGTGGATATTCCAGATCATAGCAACCAAAGAGATCTCAAGCACCCCAGCTGAAATTTTCAGCTATCTAAAAATGATTTGGTGGACACACGGCCTTACAGTAGCATTATGCTATCTTAAGTGGCTTATAGAATATGTCAAGCTTGGGACTGTTAAGTAGCTTGAGTTGTTTTGATTTAGAGAACCTGCCATCACATTTTGGATGTAACGTGCTCGGTGTTAATGTTATTTCCAAGTAGTCCAATGTTAGGGCTCTGGGATTAGTCATGTAACCTTACTAACATTACCATTTTGCTCACAATTATAACAGAAGTTGAGATCCTCATGCCAAAGTGCCAACTAAATCTTAATGTTTGACCCTGATAGCTCCATTTTTATATGGAGATATTAGATAAGATATTGGCAAGGCTAATATTGCTATAACCATGATGTAATCATAACCCGAACCCCTAAAGGTGGCTCGCATCTTTGTCACCTTTTTCACCCCTCATGAGTTTTCACCGCGATGAGATAGTCTTTGTTCTGATTAGATGTCTTCAGCTAAACAACATTTAGTTACATAAATGCACACAATTGGAATAAATTGCAACAGAATCAGTGATGGTTCATGTACAGATAGTTTTTGTTTTAAAATGTTTGCAGGTGATATTCTTGTTTCCAAACATGTTAATTAAGTGCTGAGATTTAATGTTGCATGTTTAGTCCTCTTTCCATTTTGTAATTCTGCCAGTCGATTTGAGACAAACCCCAAGCGTCTTAGTAAAAGGAGGAAGGGTGGGCTGCATGTACCGCTGCCAAATACAAAGAGGATGCTGGGCCTGAAAAACTTTTTAAAAGATATAGATCTCATTCATTCCACAATTATTACACACAGTTAAGTGGGTGGATTGTTGTAGTGTTATAGAGTATTTTGTAATATGGGACATATAAAGTTTATTCAACCTTCATACTACATTGACAGTGTTGCTAGGCACTTAATCCTGGCTTGTTCGAAAACTCCAGTAGATATTGTGATGTACCAAATCCTATCTTATAGTATATGGTTATCATTCCAGAGTTATTTTTTTTTATTTAGGAATCCTAGTTCCTCATTTAAACATCTATTTGCAGACAGAAGATAAATAGAGGTTATCCATTTATCTTCTGTCTGCAAAGAAAGAAAATGGAGATTTAAAAATATAGAAATTGTGTTAAACACATCAGGGATCATCAGTATATAATTTAGATTTATTAAGTCCTTCTGTCCATTTCTGTACTGCTTATCCTACAGAGTCACAGGGAAGGCTTTAGACACCAGGTGGGGGACACCCTGGCCAGCCCAATGCAAGGCACAATTGCGTGTACACACACGCACTTTACAGATGTCAATCAGCCTACAATGCATGTTTTTGCACTGGGGGAGGAAACCAGAGTACCCAAAGGAAACCCCCGAAGTATGGGGAGAGCATGCAAGCTCCACACAAACACAGGGCGGAGGTGAGAATCGAACCCCCAACCTTGGAAGTGCGTGATAAACACCCCCATTATTAAACCGTATAACAGGATAACCAGACATCACAAAACAAATGCATCAGTTTCTTGCTTTATTGTTCATAACAGAGAAATGATTGTGCAATACATTTTTTTTACCCTGCTGGATTTAAAAAATAATTCACAGTTCCTGATTTTTTAGAGGTTTAAGAAATATTTCATATCAAATCTCTGTTAACATCAAATCAGACTTCATAAAGACACATGCACACAGTATTTTACTGCCAAAGTTTCATAAGTGCTATACATTATTTTATTTTGTTATCCAAAAGCGTGTTCTATGTGTACCAAAATTGTGACTTATTCCTTACATTTAAATGAACTAATTAAGGAACTAAATCAGCTAAAACATAGCTAACCATGATCAGATCACAGAAGCACCTTGGAGCTAAACCAGCTGAATTCTAGAATCTGAATGAGAAACTACACAAGACTTTTTGTTGTTCAGTCTTTTAGCATTATTTAAAAAAAAAAAAAGAATCTTTTAGCTGCTTTGGCGAATGCAGCAAATGAAGCAGTTGTGTCAATAACCTGAAATCGAGTCACACTTTTACAAATCCTCCAGAAAATGTTTCTCTGTTGTCCTCGATCACGATGGTCCTTCTTGGATACGTTTCGACCTCCACAAATATGTAGCGAAATTCATATTTTCCACTTTGAGGATTCTGGAAAATGAAGTAACACGGTACAAATTCTCAGCACAGCAGTGACAATGGCATGAGTGTGTGTTGTGGTGCTGGTACTGTATACCTACAAAGTGACTTGATAAAATGGCAAATGACTGCTGCTTATCATCAGCAAATGAGTGTGTATACACTATGTGTATATGTGTATGGTTAGCAAATGGTGCTTTGAACATGACTTAAGAATCAAACTTCACCTCTTGTGACTCCGAGTGCACAGTGCCACGCAGTCCCGGTTCTGAACCCTCGATATAGAATTTCAGCCTCATGTGCTTCTGTCCATCCTTTATATACTCAATATGACTAGAGAAAGATCACATGTTTACTTAACTTTAATTTTTTTCCCCATATTACTGACTGGTTAACTTTATACTATTTTGTTGTTAACACATCATTGTAGCATTTTCAAATCTGGTTCACAAGGTGTTGATTAATTTTCTCTAACAGCAGTTCTGGCAATAGTTCTACCTGCAATTCAAAACAGAACTAATCCACAGGGACTTGTAAGATGTATGCGTCACACAAACTCATTAAAAAATGTGGAATTGCTGATATGAAAGTTTTCTGAGAGGAGACATTTATTTTGCATTTTTTGAAGGAGTCTCCAGTGTCAGTGCTTTATAACAGTCAGAGTTAAAGCTGTCTCCAGGACAGAAAACTGGTTTCTCAGCAACATGACAAGCTGCAGGGTTTTTTTTTTTTATATTGTTAACTACAAGAGAGGAAAAAAAGAAATACAGGTGAGGGAATGCCTGAATATAGCTGGTGTACTGTAAGTGATCACAGGAGCTTGTTTACTGGATATTCCACAACATTAATTGCTAAATGAATAAAAAGTACAATGCGGTATTTAATTAATAAAAGAAATTCTTTGGCAAACTGATGTGGAAAAAGAGGAATAAAACAATATTGATATGAATGTGTTCACATCACCACGCTATTGATTATGTAATGAATAATAATAAAAAAAATGTTTTTCAGAAACAAAAATTTTCGGAATTGTACTTTGCTATAGCTGGAACTACCTGACCTGATTCACATTTACACAAATCACCAAACCCTAACTGTAAAGTCTAAGGTGCATGTCTTATACCTAACTTGTTGTCTCCGTCCGCGGCGTGTGGTCTCTCCGTAGCCTTTAATGGGCTCACCAAAAGCTCCAATCACCTGTAACCCACAGAGAGTGAAGAATAAAATCATATTCAGGTGTTCTATCACGTATAATAAATGTTCTGCTTCATTTTACGATTCATTGCTCCAAATGGCTTTGCATGGCCTTATATTGAATTTTCACATTATAACAACTGCCTTTTTTTTTAGCACAATATTACATTATTAACCAGACCAAAGACTTTTTTCATGGAACTGTCCCTCTGCTCATACAATCAAGTCTTCAAAACAGTAATAAATAAAATAGCACTTCATACATATGGAAAATAAGTATCAATTGCATCTTAATTCACTGTCCAAAGGTCTTTAATTACCAGTAACAAAAGTTCCAGCAAGACTGTTTGTAGTACCTGCTTAAAGATCAACACCAACAGGATCAGTGCTTGGGAACAGAGCTTGGTTACAGGACTTGAAATACCACACACAAAAACAACACAATAAAATAACCAAACGCGCTATATGACCAAAAGTTTGACGAAACCTGAACATCACACCTTGGTCAAGATTTTGCCACATAGTTGGAAACACACAATTGTATAGGATGTCTGTATAGGATGTATGCTGTAACATTACAATTTGCCTTCATTGGAACTGGGGGGGGGGGTGCGCGCAAGGTAGTTTAGTGGTTAGCATGAACGCCTCACACCTCCAGGGTCCGGGGTTCGATTCCCGCCGGGACTTGATGCTTCCTGGGATAGGCTCCCCTGAAGAAGGAATAAGCGGTTGAAGATGGATGGATGGAACAAAGGGGCCACTGGGCACAAAGCACGGTCCATGAAGGTCCAAGGTTGGAGTGCAAACACTCGAGTGGCCTGCACAGAATCCTGACCGCAACCCCGCTGAACATCTATGGGATGAACTGGAACACTGACAGCACTAATGTTCTTGTATGAATCAGTACAAAGCCCTACAGCCACACTCCAAAATCTAGTGGAAAGCCTTCCCAGAAGAAGCTTATTGTATAACTTATTAAATAACAACAAAGATGAATAAATCTGGAACGGGGCATTCAAGAAGCACATATAAGTGTTAAGGTTAGGTGTCCATAAACTTTAGTCCGTAGTGTCCGTGCCTACCTCTGGGTGTAACTTGCATTTGTTAAAGGCCTTGCCGTAGATTTTGCTCGGGCTTGATGATGAAAACAGCTCTTGGAAGATGACATACAGAAGTCCTCCTGTGAGCAACCAAAAGTTAAGGGTTTATAAAATATCCACGCACTAAATAACCACAAGTTGTGGATGATTTTCACTGGCCACTAACTTCACCTGTAACTCCAAGTCCAACAAGCACCACGATCAGATATGTGAAATCTCTGCCAGCTTGCTTCACTGTTAGAAATGCAAAAAAAAAATTTAATTAAGGAACTTGTTCAACAATTATTGCAGTTGAGTAAGTTGTCATTTTATTACCTTTCTGTGCAGCAGAGATGCCTGAAGCAGGCTGACTGGTGGAGACTGACATCTCCTTTTTTCTGTGTTGATCTTGAGCTTTATTTCTGCACTCAGCTCTAATATGAACATTTCGCATTTGAGTTAAAACATTGTGATGGAGCACACAAGCCCACTGTGCCCTGGGAGATTTATTTAACCGAATTAAATCAGGGTTCTGCAGATGCAAAGCCGATAGAGGATAGGTGGCATTGACACGATTTAATATACGTACACAGTACGAGGGTTTGCCCAATCGGAACAGAAGAGAATAAAGCATTATAACCGCTAGTAATATCTAGTGTTAGACGTCAATTCGAGCTAGCCAAGTCCTTCAACCCAGCAACGAAGCCCTCGGCTAAATAGTTAGCGTCGCTAGCCTGAAACTATTGCTAAGCTGCAATAAAATATATAAAATAAAAAATAAGAGGGGAAAAACACTTTCATTTCAGAATTCTGAAGACAGAAAAACTCTCCATTCTCATCAAAACCCTTTAAAAACCTTGTCAAATTAGTGTGAATACACCAACTACGCTACTAGCAAGAACGCTAGCTCGCCCTTCAAAATACTAGTATATTAAAATATTTTATACGCATTAGCTACGAGCTAAACGAGTAGCCACAAATGTTCTTATTTATTTATTTATTTATTTATTTATTTATAAAATATGCTCAGGACATGAGCGTCATTTATTATTTTCTATTGTTATAATTTATGGTAATAATAATAAGCTGATTTTTTTTTTAAAGCAGCCAGAGAGCGTTTCCTGTGTTTCGCGGCTTCACTGCGCTGTAGCGGTCATTCCTATGATTCCCAGTTCAATATTCTCTTAACACACGAAGTAAACTTTCCCAAAGATTTTATCTAGTCAGGGCTCATTTTCCAGGTCCCTATTAACTTTATTACCTTTTAACTTTAAACACCAAAGACACATTAAACTGTAATGAATTTCCTGGTTACACAATTGCAATATTTGTCCATGTACTAAGTAAGTAAAGTAAAATTTATTTATAAAGCACATTTCACACAGCAACGCTGACCAAAGTGCTGAACAAAGTACAGAAAATAAAATAGAAATTGAATTAAAACAAAGTAACACAGACAAAAGACAGTAGAAACTGTACTAAACAGTTATAGAAGGGACTTGATTATAATTGCACTATAAGGATGGGTTTTCTTTTGAGTCTGGTCCTCTCAAGGTTTCTTCCTCATACTGTATCACACTGTATGTTTTTCCTTCATCTCTGGCTTGCACTTTAGGGATAATTTGATACATTTAAAAAAATTGTATATCCTGAATTTAGGTGTTTCTTTAAAGCTGCATGCCCATTAAAAGCACTATACAAATAAAACTGAATTGAATTTAAGTGAATAACAACATACATTATTTTAAAGTCCATCCTACATCCACACTTGAAATTTATAAACGTTATGAACTTGCAAAATTAACTAGGATGCACATGTTGAACTAAGGAAGCCCTTAAAGCGACCATGTATTTTATATATATATATATATATGTATATGTATATATATATATATATATATATATATATATATATATATATATATATATATATATATATATATATATATATATATTATATATATTAAATCTGCTGTTTTCTCGTGATCTTGACATAATAAAAGTTGTTCTTTCTAGAAAAATCCAACAAGATTTATGATTTCTACATGTTTCGTTCATTAAGACAAACTTCACAAATGGACACAACCTTTATGAATTTTGAAGTCTATATACAATCGGCAGAAGTAAAAAGCTAATGTTAGGCTATAAACGAATTACACCACTGTCACATGACTCACCACCACTAAGCTTACAACTCTTTCAATATTTATTTAATAAAAAAATACAATTGGAATATACTACGAATTGATAAATCTAAAAATTTGAGTTGCAAGAGAAGAGCTCGAGTATAAACACAACGAGGCTGTAGTATAGGAGTTTTCCTGTTCGGTGTGATGACATTTAATTTCCCTGACAACCTTTGTAATACCATTTAGCCACTTGTTAGCAACTGTCTTTTTCAAGACACGTAAAAGCTGGTGTATATGTATTACTGATGTATTTTATGTCGTAGTATAAAATGTGAACATATCTTGAGCTTGTTTTGTACAGGATTGGTGCTGTTTAGGAATGATCTGTTTTACCATTTCTGAACTGTTCATGCTCTCATGGATATCAAACAATTGCAAACAAAACACAGGTTAATTAAAAAAAATATCTTTCTTAAATATAAGTGTACAACAATTATTGGCACAAGTATGAATTCATATGATAAACACATATTTGAAGTATATTCCCATTGATATTTAAAACATTTTTAGTACACCCGGGTGATTACGTATATGTATATGTATGTACAAACTATAAATATAAGGTAATACATAGGCAGAATTCCCTTTGTCATTCATAACAATGGGTAAGACCAAGGAATATAGCTGTGATGAGTGGGAAAAGGTTGAGCTTCACAAAATGTTAAGTGGCTATAAGAATATAGCAAAAGCATTGAAAATGCCCATTTCACCATCAAGGCAATAATTAAGAAGTTCCAGTCAACTGGAAATGTTATGTAACCTTTGAACAGGATAATGTGTCTAAATAAAAGTTAGTATTTTGTTAGTAATACTAAATAAAGTTAGTATTTTGTCTTCTGAGAGACATGCAACTCTTATTTAACATCTGAATAGCAGTACTAAATGAAAAAAAAAGATCTTTAAACAAAATAATAATTCACATCCCCCTGGCTCTTAATGTATCGTGTTACCTTCTTGGGAATATCTTTCCACCTTTTGTAATAGTTGTGTTTGAGTCACTCAGTTGTTCTCAGTGTGAAAAAATGGATCTCAACATCATATAAAGACTGTTGGTAAGGGGTCAAGTATGCAAAATATGTGTGCATATATATTTATATATATATATATATATATATATATATATATATATATATATATATATATATATGTATGTATGTTCATCCATTGAACATGTTCACTTTCAAAGGGAACATCAACGTTGCATTTAGCATAACAGTATGGGAGCACCCTTGCGCATGACTGGTATCTGAAGCTTGTGTAAAATCATGCTATAGGCCTGCCATGATCAGATGACGTGGCAATTAAGCGCATCACATGATATATATATATGGCACCTGTGAACCATGCCGCCAGCCTTATTATCTTCAGCGAGACTGCATGTTTGTTGTTTGAGTGACAATAAAATGATTCATTTTTACACTATATTTTCTCGAAAAACCCGTATCAGGCTGGATGAGCGCTTCCTCTCCAGTGAAAATAAATATAAAGCTCCCTCACACCGCAGAAAACTCCCCTTTTTATCCGGAAGTGCATGATGAGATATCATGCTTCTGGAGAACACCATACACTAATCGTATTTATAACCCCGCGATGTCTGATTACTCAGCCGTCATGGGGCGTGAGCAGCACGGCTATGTAGCGATGCCAAAGGTGGAGGAGGCGGTTGCGAGCCACCTCTCTCCATCAACAGCAGGTAATTTAGGGAGGCTAACTTTACCTTCTAAGTCATGTAAGGCCACCTCGGCATTGGTGGGTAAAGCAATGGCAGTGTTGCAGGCCTACCAAGCAGACCTGCTGAGTGAGCTCGAAACAGGGGAGGGAATTGGGCCCAAGGCAGTGGCAGCGCTGTGCCGTGCCACAGATTTTTCTCTCCAGGCGACCAAAAAACAGCCCATCATATCGGCCGTAGCCAGGTTGTGGCAGAGAGGCACCTATGCCTCAACCTCTCAGGGATGGGGGACAAAGATAAGGTCTCTTTGCTGAACACCCCTGTTTAACCTTCCGGCCTATTTGGTGGCGCGGTTAATGCCATCGCCGACAGGTTTCATGAGGCAAAACAGCAAACGGCGGCATTCAGCCAGTTCCTTCCCCGTCGTGTGGAGTTCGCCCAGGCCTCCATGAGTGCAGCCCGGGCCAATGCTAGTGCAAGGAAGGCACAGAAGGCAAGTGTGGCAGCTCACCTCCCCCCACAGAAAGCCAGGGGGACCGGGCGGCCACAGCCACAACCTGATGAGAGGCCTGATCTAAGAATGATCATAAAGGCAAAGCAGGCAAGGAAGGAACAGTCCTGATGGGCCAGGGAGGGACATATCAGGGGACATGAGGTCATTAGGGCAGATAGCCTTCAGTGCTACTGTAGGGCTTGTCCAGGCCAAGGCCATCCCATGGTTTCAGCCTTCTCTGGTCAGCGAGCTGTCACAGGGAGACGGAAAATCTGATGCTTTCCCTCCAAGGAAATGTGGAAAAGCTAACATCACTGAAAGACCATTTGGCAGCGTGGAAACAACTGCCAAATGTGTCTCCATGGCTTCTGTGCACCATAGAAAAAGGTTACCGGGTCCAGTTCAGAGCTCGACCCCCCAGGTTCAGAGGTGTGTTCAAAACAGTTGTCAGCACAGAGCAGAGCCCAATATTAGCACAGGAAGTAAGTTCCCTTTTGGACAAAGGGGCCATAGAACTTGTACCCCGTTCCCTAAGGGAGGGAGGTTTTCACAGCCATTATTTCCTGGTCTGCAAAAAAGATGCAATTATGCGGCCAATTTTAGATCTGCATCATCTGAACCGTACTCTTATCGTGCCACAGATTCAGTCCAAGGACTGGTTTGTGATGATAGATCTGAAAGATACATATTTCCACATAGGAATATCACCCAGTCACAGGAAGTTCCTGAGGTTTGCATTTGGAGACAACACATACCAAATTCGGGTTCTTCCCCTCGGGCTTATTTATCCCCTCGCACCTTCACAAAGTGCATGGATGCTGCTCTGGCTCCCTTGCAACTCCAGGGCATCTGTGTTCTGAACTACTTGGACAACTGGTTAATTCTAGCAAGATCCAGGGAACAGGAGGTTAAACATTGAGATATTGTTCTCACCCATATGAGGAGCTTGGGGCTCAGGTTGAACCTCAAAAAAGGTTATGCTTTCTCCAGTGCAGAGGACACTTTTCTAGATGTTATATGGGATTATAGTACGATGAGGGCGTTTCTATCCCCACACACGTAGGATCAATCCTATCAACTTTGAGCAAGATAAAGCTAGGCATCCCCTCCAGTATCTATGAGAGACTGTAGGGCCTTATGGCAGCTGCAACCAACATCATACCGTTGGACCTACTGCACATGAGACCATTTCACTGGTGGCTAAAAATTCGGGGGTTTCATCCGAGCATGAAACCTCTGAGAGTAATCAGTGTCACGTGGCGATGCCTATGTGCTCTGAGTATTTGGAGGTGCCCACAGTTTCTAGCCTCAGGTCACACTCTAGGGGTGTCTCCTTACCGCAAGACGGTAATGACAGATGCGTCCCTCCCCGATCGCTTTGCTCCCACAAGTTCTAGCGAGAGTTCGCCAAGACCGTCTACGTATGCTGCTAGTGGCACCTTATTGGCTAGCTTGAATATGGTTCTCGGAGATAATATCCCTGCTCGACGGCACTCCTTGGGAGATTCCCATCCGCAGGGATCTACTGTCTCAAGCCGGAGGACTGATTTATCACCCTCGGCCAAAACTATGGAAACTATGGGTCTGGCCCCTGAGGGGCACCAGCTCATAGATTCTGGTCTCACAACTGAGGTTGTAGATACCATGTTAAATGCTAGAGCACCATCCACAAGGAAATTGTATGCACTCAAATGGCAGCTTTTTGTCTTGTGATGTGAGGAATGTCAACTAGACCCAGTGAACTGCACAATAGCTACAGTCCTAGAGTTCTTACAATAACGTTTCTCAGCAGGGATGACTCCTTCTACAATCACTGTTTACGTGGCCACCGTTTTGGCCAACCACGTCCCTGTTGATGGAGCCTCTGTGGGGCAACATCCTCTAACTTCGAGGTTCATGCGTGGTGTCAGACAGCTGAGACCCATCTGCAGGCTGCACATACATTCCTGGGACCTTTCTGTAGTCTTGGAAAGTCTGTCAGGGGCCCCATTTGAGCCCTTAGAGTCAGATCTTCTGACTCTAAATGTAGCTCTTCTACGGGCCCTGACATCTCTCAAGTGAGTGGGAGATCTACAAGCTCTCTCTCTTGCCCCTTCTTGCCTTGACTTTGCCCCTGGATTAGCCAAGGCCATCCTGTATTCTAGGCCGGATTATATTCCTAAAGTGCTTACATCGGCTGCCCACCCTGTGGTGTTGCAGGCTTTCTGCCCTCCTCTGTTCCTCACACCAGAATAAGAGAGGATGCACCTGCTGTGGCCAGTAACGGCTCTCTGTACTTACGTCCACCGCTCCGGCCAGTGGCGTAAGTCACAGCAGCTGCTAGTCTGCTTTGGCGGCATATATATATTATATCATGCGACGCGCTTAATTGCTACATCGCCTGATTATGGCAGGCCTATAAGTAGAGGCATGATTTTACACAAGCTTCAGATACCGGTCACGCACGCAAGGGAACTCCCATACTGTTATGCTATATGCAACGTCTCGTTCCCTTCTCAGGGAACAGGGTTACGTGCGTAACCCCAACGTTTTTGCATATGCCATGTCTTTTAAAGAAATTTAAACCAACATTCTTATTTCTGTTATATGAGTTTCTTTTTCATTGACATGTGCAAGTTAAATTTGGAAAACTGTTTACAATAGGTACTGTATTAGTAACTGTGATAATTTAATGCCACAGTAGTAATTAATTGATTTTTAATTGTTGTTTATTCATAGAAAATACTTTTTCAGGTTTGCAAATACCAGTATTTCTGGGGCAAAATTGCTATAATTATAGAACAGTGCTGATGTACTGTATAGGTTATGGCAATGCCATTTATTTATACAGTACATCTCTGTCAACCTCAGCTTCCAGGATTTTAATGTAAAATACACAGAAAATATAATATAACCACCTTGTTTTTTTTCTTAAATTTGTACATTGTTCTATTGTGCACACCTTATGGGTCTGTGAGATTTTACAGTCTCCCAACTTTTTTGGAATTGGGGTTGTAATATAATAAAATATAATAACCAAGATTGAAGCAGTGATATGACAGCATTGATCACTTTATTAAACAGGAACTGTTCAAGACCCAATGTTTAAACAAGTTGATGTTTAAACTCACTGATGTTTCATGAAGAAAACAATCCAGCATGTGCTTCTTTGCCTCTTTGCCTTCTTTATTTGTTGAAAAAAAAACATTGGGCAGATTTTTTTCTTCTTCTTCTTCTTTTGGCATATGCATAGACAAGACTTGCTAATCTAATTTTTATAGATTGTTAATATTTTAGGAGCTTCACATTCATCAGTTTTTGTCCATAAAGTGGTATTTAATGTTAGATGGAAACTTATTGGACAGCTGTAATAAGATTATAAAACATATCACAGGAAAGTAGTCCACTTTAATTTGGGAAAAATGACACATTTTGCATTAACATTCAACAAAGTTTCTATTCAAAAGTCGTTTTAGCATTACAAGAGTTTCTTAAAGGTCAACTCTGAGAGAGAGCGAGAGAGAGAGAGAGAGAGAGAGACAGAGAGAGAGAGAGAACCCAACTCAGCAGATTTATATTCCACACATAGGAAACAATAGTGAATAGAATGACAAATCCTAACCAAAACCCCAGAAACACAATCACATCTCAGATGATCATTTATGGTGGTAGAAAATCTGTCCTTAGTAGTGTTCAGTCAGCATAGGAACAAAATCCACAGCACAAGCAATCCAACAAATGTTTAATCTGCCAGATAAAACCCAGGTATGACTGCTGTTAAGTTTGTTGCTGAACGCAACAGTATTGTAGCAGGGCGTAACGAGTTTCCTCCTTCAAGTGGTCACACCTGGGAAGATTCAGGGATGTGATGCATCTGCCTGGAGAAAAATTAAAATACTATGAAATGTTTTTTTTTTAATTCCAGCTGTACATATACACTTACTGTCCCCTTTATTTTGGAATAAGCGGTTGAAGATGGATGGATGGATGGATGTGTACAAGTGCTTATTCATGCAATTATCAAATCTGCCAATCAGGTGCGGCAGCACCTCTTCAGTAAATGTTCACATCAAAATGTGATCTCAATGACTATGCCTGTGGCATAGTTGTTGGTGCCAGACAGGCTGGTTTGAGTATTTCAGAAACTGCTGATATCATGCTCTTTTTTAATTTTACTCACAACAGACTCTACAGTTTACATAGAATGGTGTGAAAAAACAAAAAACATCCAATGAGACACAGTTCTACAGCAGAAGCCTCGTTGATACTAGAAGTCAAAGGAGAATGGCCAAATAGGTTTGAGCTGACAGGATCCTATGTTAATTAAAATAACCATTCTTTATAACCATGGTGAACAGAATAGAATATCAGAACACATAATACATGGATGGATTACAGCAACACCAGGTTCAACTCCTGTTGGCACAGGCTCATCAAAACTGGCCAATGGAAGATTAGAAAAACTCTGTCTGTTCTTTTTCCAGTCTTCACCTGCCACATGAGTGGCTGGTTGGATAATTGCGGGAATGAGCAGGTATAGAGGTGTAGGGAAGTGGTACCTCAGTGATTAAGACATTGGACTGCTGATCTGAAAGTTGTGAGCTCAAATCCCAGCACTGCCAACCTGCCACTTTTGGGCCCTTGAGGAAGACCCTTAATCCTCAACTGCTCATTGTGTATGAATCAGAAAATTGTAAGTCGCTCTGGAAAGGTTGTCTGCTGTAATGTAATGTGATGCAATATTCTGCATTAGGATCACTTGTATATCCATTAGCTACCTAGCCAGGGCCACCTACCAAACAAGTGAGCATTGTAGGTATACAGATACAAGCTACCAGATGCAAGCTTTACTGGCTACTTTTTAAATTCCACATTGACTACAATTTTCTCTGCAAATAATGCTTACTTGTGTTAGCTTGCTATCTAATTAGCATATCACAGTATATGTATTATCAATAGTAAATGAATATTGTTAATTAAAATGTTACACAGCATAATATACTTAATATGCATAAAGCACAGTGTACTGCTACATAACATGTACACTCAATGTCCACTTTATTAGGAACACATGTACACTCATGCAGTTATCTAATCAGTCAATCATGTGGCAGCAGCACAATGCATAAAATAATGCAGGTCAAGAGCTTCAGTTGATGTTCACATCAAACATCAGAATGAAGAAGTGTGATCTCTGTGTCTCTGATCGTAGCATGGTTGTTGGTACCAGATAGGCTAGTTTGAGTATTTCAGAAACTGTTGTTCTCTTGGGAATTTCAGACACAACATGGATAACTGCATAAATGAGCAGGTTTAAAATTTATATTTAAAAGTCTTATTAAAGTGGATGATGAGTGTACAAAAACAATATGATTTATCAGATGACACATTATCAGATGACACATTATTAGAAAGTGTTTCAGCATGTCTAAACAAAATTTTTCTCCTTTTTGAATTTTACTGAAGCTGTTCTTTTGGCTTGTTTTTTCTTTAATTTGTCACCCATTTGTTCAGTGCCCTAAACTAATATTGACACCCTTGGTAAATATGAGCAAAGAAGGCTGTGAAAATTGGCTTTATAGTTTAACCTTTTGATCTTTTGTTAAAATAAAAGTACTCAAAAGTACACAAAAATACTCTGCTCTTATGGATATCAAACAATTGCAAACACAACACGGGTTTATAAAAGTAAATAGGTGTCCCATATTTACCAAGGGTGCTGATATTAGTGAAGAGCACTTAGTCCTTTCAGAATAACAGCATTTGAACATTACATATTGGTTAAAAATCAACTTAACAACTCTGTATGTGTTTGTAGTTTGTATTACTTTTACAAATACTACAAATGTTGTATATCTTTAAACTGACAAGATGCTGTTAATACATGTCTTCAGTTGTATGAAATTTTTTTACTGGTGCAAATACTTTGGGGAAGATGGAACAAGACGCACAAAATGCACAGATTTCCAAGGTTTATTAATTTTGTTGAAACATACATATACTGATAATAAACTTCTTAGACAACTCAGCTAAAAAGGTCTGCACCCCTACTGTTATTGTAGCAAATTATCTTCCTCAAAGCATCTGTCTATTAAAGATTTATCCTGCAAAATTATCCAAGGCTAATGAAATACCCTCGATGAATCAGGATTATATATACAGTATCCCACAAAAGTGAGTACAACCCTCAACCCTTTTTGTAAATATTTTATTATATCTTTTCATGTGACAACACTGAAGATATGACACTTTGCTACAATGTAATGTAGTGAGTGTACAGCTTGTGTAACAGTGTAAATTTGCTGTCCCCTAAAAATACCTCAACACACATTAATGTCTAAACCACTGGCAACAAAAGTGAGTACACCCCTAAGTGAAAATATGCAAATTGGGCCCATGAGTGTCAATATTTTGTGTGGCCACCATTATTTTACAGCACTTCCTTAACCCTCTTGGACATGGAGTTCACCAGAGCTTCACATGTTGTCACTGGAGTCCTCTTCCACTCCTCCATGATAACATTACAGAGCTGGTGGATATTCGAGACCTTGTGCTCCTCCACCTTCCGTTTGAGGATGCCCCACAGATGCTCAATATAGTTTAGGTCTGGAGACATGCTTGGCCAGTCCATCACCTTCACCCTCAGCTTCTTTAGCAAGGCAGTGGTCGTCTTGGAGAGGTGTTTGGGGTCATTATCATGCTGGATTACTGCCCTGCGGCCCAGTCTCCAAAGGCATTCCGAAGTATATAGATAGATAGATAGATATTTTATTGATATGTTTTTATTCATGGTTCCGTCAATGAGCTGTAGCTCCCCAGTGCCGGCAGCACTCATCCAGCCCCAGACCATGACACTCCCACCACCATGCTTGACTGTAGGCAAGACACACTTGTCTTTGTAATCCTCACCTACTTGCCTCCACACACACTTGACACCATCTGAACCAAATAAGTTTATCTTAACCTCATCAGACCGCAGGACTTGGTTCCAGTAATCCATGTCCTTAGTCTGCTTGTCTTCAGCAAACTGTTTGCGGTCTTTCTTGTGCATCATCTTTAGAAGATGCTTCCTTCTGGGACGACATCCATGCCGAACATGATGCATTGATGCAGTGTGCGGCGTATGATCTGAGCACTGACAGGCTGACCCCTCACCCCTTCAACCTCTGTAGCAATGCTGGCAGCACTCATACGTCTATTTCCCAATACGATGCTGATCACGTGCACTGAGTTCTGAGTGAACCTGTCCTGTTAAACCGCTGTATGGTCTTGTCCACCGTGCTGCAGCTCAGTGTCAGGGTCTTGGCAATCTTCTTATAGCCTAGGCCATCTTTGTGTAGAGCAACAGTTCTTTTTTCTGATCCTCAGAGAGTTCTTTGCCATGAGGTGCCATGTTGAACATCCAGTGACCATTATGAGTGAGTGTGAGAGCGATAACACCAAATATAACAAACTTGCTCCCCATTCACACCTGAGACCTTATAACACTAACAAGTCACATGACATGGGGAGGGAAAATGGTTAATTTAGTCCAATTTGGACATTTTCACTTGGGGGTGTACTCACTTTTGTTGCCAGCAGTTTAGACATTAATGGCTGTGTGTTGAGTTATTTTGAGGGGACAGCAAATTTACACTGTTACACAAGCTTAACAATCACTATTTTACATTATAGCAAAGTGTCATTTCTTCATTTTTGTCACATTAAAAGATATAATAAAATATTTACAAAAATGTGAGGTGTGTACTCATTTTTGTGAGACTCTCTCTCTCTCTCTCTCTCTCTCTCTCTCTCTCTCTCTATATATATATATATATATATATATATATATATATATATATATATATATATATTTGTATATTTATATTTGTATATGATAAAAATTGTTCATTTTTAATGTGGATACACTACTGCCTCAAGGCTAATATAGCTAACAAGTAATGGAGCATAGTGCAAGCTGCATGTCCCATTCACCTCAGACTGCTTTTTTCGAATTGCTACGAACCTTAAACAGTCTGGCTGTGGTTTCTGACACACTGCATGACATAGTGTTATGTGTTTAAAAAAAATGGACAAAAGAACTTAGCAGAGCTAAAAACATCAAAGTATAAAAGCAGTGGCCATCTTGAAACTGAATCACTTTCTTCCTCAGAATATACTAATACCCCACCTGCTTCTAAGATACAAAATTTCTCTTTAAAATGATTAAGATGATAATATGGTTCAAAATTGAAACCAATAAAGACTATTATTTCATGAAACTGATTACATATAAAATTCCTGCTTGAGGCTCCATCTCAACCAATGACATATATATATAATAGAATGCAAGTATAAGTAGCTAATATAAGCACAAATGTAAGACCAAGATAAAGTGTTACTGAAGTATAAGTACATATAAATTGTATTACTGTACCAAATATTGTCTTTTGAAATGACCGTGTGATGATTATTGCATGCAGCTTGCATGATGCTAAATTCGAGGCTATGACCTCCTCTTACTTGTTGAACATCTTAGCTCTAATTCAAAAGTGAAAAAGCAAATTTAGGACACTAAATGTCTAAGCTAATCAGACACATTTGTGTGTTGTGTACATTTAATTTTATCTGAATTTAAGTATGCATATGTTAGTAAAGAAATTAGTATCCAGATTATCAGCTATTAAATGTAAAAATATATAACAAAAAAAATTATAACAGCATGAGAAAAATTATTTTAACCAGAATTTAGCTATTACCATTATTTATTAATAGAAATGTAGATTGTGTGTTTTGTAATTACTGCTTATTTGCTTTTAAATAAAAAGGTGTAATTTCAATAAGGATACTTTAAAAAGAAAAGTGGTGTGTTCTACAGCTCAATGTTTTATTTTACAACTAAGTACTGTTAAATTGTTTGGAGACTAGAGGCTGTGCTCTTTTGAAATGTCAAGAGGAGAAACTACAGCAACTTCCTACAATACAGGTAAGCTGACTGTTTATTGCCAGCAGCAAACGCTGGCTAGATTTCTGCAGACCACATTAGGTTAGTAAGGTAAGTAAGATTCATCCTGCTTCTCTAGTGTAAATATTTTAAAAAGCATTGCTTTTGTGGCAAAATACTGTAATAAAGGTATACATTTGAATTCTAACAACAAAGTATCGCTCATGCATATAATTCCATATTCCGTATGATCTACCATTTACATTTCAAGGTTAATTAAAGAGATTTAGGAAAAAAAGTAATAATAAAAGGAAAAGTCAATTAAGTCCTTTGTGAGACAGTTGCTTCTGTGTTTTGATGCTGGTGTAATACTCCACTCCTTGTATATTTACTGAAGTACTGATCCGGGATCACTCTATATTTTTTTAAATGTCTAACATAGTGTGAGGACTCTGCAACATAATACAGAACATGACTAAACACACACACTCACAAACATATTACAGTATACAATTCATTGCATGAATAAGACAAAGTAATAGTGTACTAACACAAACACAAGAAATAAATTCAACTTAAATTCACTATAAAAGTGTATTGAAATATGCCCAAAACTAGTTTTTCTTTCCATTTTTTTTTTCCACATTTACACTCAACCCAGTTAACCAAAGGTGCATGTCTGTAGCGGGCTAAAATTATTTTCAACTGTTCATTTCCATTTTTATATGCATATTTTGCACATATAAACTCTATAACAAGAGATCTCTACAAAATTTGTAAAGAGTAGAATCTCTACAAAATTTGAATCAGCTTGAAGCAGAATCACATGCATCTTTTTCAGAGAAGGCAATGTTTTCTTTCAGGAAACTTGTTGATAATGAGATTTCCATGAAATTTGACAAATATAGCAGATAAAACTGTTGCCATGACTTCTTTAGTTTACAAAGGGCATTTGGAGGATGAAATCTAGTTTGAGATTTATTAATATACCTTTTGAGTGTCTGTATGTGTGTGTGTGTGTGTGTGTGTGTTTAAACACATACCTTAACCATTATGTACAAATGCAGTTTATCAAAAGTGGGTTGAACGGAATGTGTAAACCATGTATCATGTGATGTAAGTATCCAATCAAATACCAGAAAGCAATACTTCAGAAAATACAGAAAGTAAAAAAAAATTAACATATGGTTAAAATTCTAAAATATCTTTAGCTTCTTGTTAGACTTGTATAAAATCATCTGCCAAACAAATAAATGAATACACAAAAAATACAAGATGGAAAGCCATTACACTTCCAAAAATTAGATTACTTCAGTTCAAAGGTTTTTGTGTTTTGTGGGTTGTGATGGAAAATAAATGTTAATAAACCCCGTGCCACTTTACTTGATGTGACTTGCTATGTAACATGCATATGTAAATCTACATAGAACAGATTATTGTGTAGGTGAACCCATATTATAACACACACTCATATTGAAAACCATACAAATGAGCCACCTCAATGAACATTCAAGGAAAATCTGACTTGAGCATGTAAGAGATTCAACCACATTCACTTCTTCAGCACAATTTTCCATGGAGCAGTTTGAGAAAATTAGTTGTGATAAATGAATGTGTGCTGATCATCATATAGCACAATATCATGGATTAACTAAGATATTTTCATGTCTACTGTGTTTCATTTGGGAAGAGGCTGCTTGAGCACAGAAGGTAGCATTTAAAAAATGGTCACTGTAGAAATTTTAAACATGAGCCACATCATAAAATTTAAGAGCCTGTCATGTTTGAGTATGCAAATTCTGGCATACCAGAGAAAGGGGGATTGGCATGTAAGGTTTGGTGCTCTTCTATTATCCATATTAATATAATATGATTTGTTTTTGTGTTAATTTTAGATTCTTTGAGCCTTTTTGTCTATTGGAAACTTTACTATAATATTGTGACCACATTGTAACAGCAGTGGAAAATACTTTGTTGCTGTACTTGAGTACGATTTTGGATGAGTAGTACTCTACACAAGTACTATTGAAATTCAATACTGTGGACTATTTTTGCCCATGTAAATTTAAAAGAGAAAAACACTTTATACTCTACATTTTTTATTTTTGACCTTCAAAATATAAATACTACAATTGATTTTTTTTCTTAGTAAAAATTAAATATCTGCTTTTAAAGTTCACCATCAAATCTAATGAAGTATGTTGAGTTAATTTAACTTTACATTTGAGTAAATTAGCTAGTTTCTAAATTAGCTTCTTACATTACATTCTTACAGCTATTTAGTTTAGCTATTTAGATAATTAGTTTGCTAAATTTGCTAGCTAGTTTTGCAAATTACTTTTTAAATTAACTAGGTAGTCCAGTTGTGTTTTCATTGCTAATGTGCCTTAGCATTGATTTCGAAAGGACTATTAAGCATTACAGAACCAGCAAACCAAATTCTAGATTTGTCTGAGTTTGCAGAATATTTTCTTTATGACATATTTATGAGTCATGCATCCTTGGACATGATGAACTTGTAGTCAGCTATTTTCATCAGTTACTTACGTTTTACACTTGAATATTTGAGTATGTTTAAATGTACAGTAGATACTTTTTTTTTTTTACTTTAACTCAAGTAGATTCTTAGTTTTTACAAGGGGGCAATTAGTTTTTTAAAATGGTGATAGGTGTTGGATTTTTTTTTTTGCTTCAATTTATTAAAACTATTGTGTGTTTACTCAGGTTGCCTTTGTTTTATGTTGTATTTCATGTGAAGATCTACAACTACTTAATATGAGATATACACAAAAAGAGAAGAAATCAGGATGGGGCAAATACTTTTTCACAGCACTGTACATTTATCCTAGGTTTCACCAGCATAAGGAAGTGCTTTAGCATCTGTGGCTGAATCTTGCTCAGTCAGTACAGCACTGAAATTTATACAGTCCATGCATATAAGCAAATCATCAGATGCAAGAGTAAACTTAAAGAAGTAACAATGAAAATGAAAAAATAAATAAATAAATCACAGAAAATAAGCAGCAAGCAAGATGATGCAACATCCAAGTGGTAAAAACAAAAGCACTGACTCACAATGACTGCATAATATATTAAAGAAATGATCCATATCATGCTTTTTAGGGGCTCTTACCTCCTGATCGTCTCCTACACCCTAGTCGTGTTGTACTCTGATTCGTGTTTGCTTAGAGACCCAATGAGGCAGAACCTGCAATATCACCGCTGTCATATTTAATATCTTAATTCTCTTTTACACAGGGAGAAATGTTATCTATAATTCAGCTTCATGGTTCCAGACAATATCTCTTTTATGTACATGTTTTTATTGTTCATTTATATATCAATGTGTGATTTAAAAGTTAGTTAGTGGGATACATTTAAATTAATAAGCATTCATCTATAATGTAGTAAAATTGATAGCAGAATCATAACAGATTCAAAACCTTTCCAGAGTATGAGAAATGTTGGGGTTTTTTTTTGGTGGTGTTGTGATTTACACAGTGAACTCATACATTATATGTTTCACAAATGTTCTCATTTGTTACAATTTTAGGGTGGATGTGCAATTACTGCAAATATGGCAATTTAACTCCGTATGTGGAATTAAATGTGATTTTGGAATAACACTTAAAAACTTGACAGCTTATCAGAAACAACTAAGTAAAAAGGAGTAGAAAGGGGACCTAAAAAGTTACACATTTTTTGTTTAATGAAAAGTGAAACTAGGACATGGGAATGACTGCCAAGGGCAAAATGGCAAAAACTAAGGCAAAAGTGGTGGGAGTTTAAAAGAAAATTTATAAGAAGGAGAAGGAAAAAAATTAACTGATGCAAAAAGACACTTCAAATGAAAGTCAGGGGAAGCAATTAGGTCCCTTCAGCCTCGCTTACAGAAAAAGTGATGTATGCTGGATAATTTGGTCAGAAATCGATGGATACTGACCGCTGCACTGCTTTGTCGTGTCTGGCCAGTCGATGGCTGGTCGTTGGCACCTCCTCATCCGGCTCATCCTCCATCTCTGCATCTTCTTGTGAGTAGCTGTGCTTCATGACCACGATGCTCCGACGGTTATCGTGATGATGATGATGATAATGATGGTGATTATGCGGATCCATGACGGCCGCCGATTTGGCACGTCCACAGTGGTGCTCATGAACACAACGCTTCTGGAAGGTCGTCTCAACATCGTCTGTAAGCTCTGCAATGTCACCAAGGTCATAGCGCCGAGGCGTTTCCTGGAACACTTCCTGAAAGTTGTCACGCTGCACTACATACTTCTTCCGTGGCTGCTTGATCTGCACTGTGACGGAGATGACGAGAAGAATGAGGACAATGCAGCATGTCACGCCAATAATGCTGCTGTTAGTGTTGTTCAGGTTGTCCAGGATGTTTGCTTTTCTTTTCTCTGACGAAACACAATCAGAAATAAACTTACAATACGATAATCGTCCAGCTCAATGTGAGAACAACATAGCAGCACAATGAGGTATTGTTGCAAGTGGACAATGTAGGCAAAATTTTATATCATGATATTTCCGTTATGCATATTTTTTAATAAAAAAAAATGGAATCTAAATAGAAGCTTTTGAATTTAGATTTTGAATTTAATATTTTATAAAAAAAATGTCATTATTCTAATACATTATGGTTTCTATAGTAACAGCTCATTCAAGAGGACTTGTAAATCAGACACTGCAAATGTGCTGTTGTTTAATAAAGAAAATTAATAATTGATATGGTGAAGTTGTCTGTTGGGAGGCATTTATTTGACATTACATAGAAGATTTTTTTTTTGCCACATTAATCAAGAGAATAGAACATAGACAGACTCGTGAGGTAAATACTATAACCTAAATCTGACAGTTTTGCAGAACTTTAAAAAAAAAAAAACAACCCTAAAATGTGTTGTTCTTTATTAAATTAAAAATTGTAACTGTTTTCAAATTGCTGTGGTACAAGAGAAACAAAGCACATCGTGACATTTGAGATTCCTTTTTTGTAACCTAAACTAACCTCCCCAAAACGTTGAGGGGGGGTTTTTTTTGGAACAACCTAAAAATAATATTGTTGGATCTGAGTCCACCTTTGACGAGTTCGTGTCGAGACCTTAACCAATTGAATCCGGGTCCAAAAGGGGCCAAGTTGGTCTCAAGTCCGATTCCTTAATGGTCGAGTCCGAGTCGAGTCCAGAAAGTAATTAAATTGAAAAAAAAATGAAATTGCAATTGTAAACTCAACACTGAGGTGTTAAATTAATATCTTAACCTTCTCAAACCAATGTCAACAAGAAATGTAACAACAAATACCACATCTTACCATTGCTATTTAATATTTTTTATTTCATCTCATCAGCACCTCAACAAGTATCCTATCCAAAAATGGTTTCAAAGAAAAAAGGGATATAGAGGTATATGTAGAACTTTTATTATATTACAAGTGTATGAAAATACAAATTAACCTGTTTCGTTATCACCATATATTGTGTAATCCAGTTCGAGTTGACATTTCAATTTATATAGACTGAAAGAGAGTATTTAGAGTAGAGTTACATTTAGCAGCATGTCATAACGACAAGGTTCAAGCTTTATTACTACTTTTAATCTGACAGCAAACTAACTCCTGAACAAAGCTCTGTTCTTGTAACTTTTTCATTTTAATTCCTAAAATCAGTAGGGTTATATGATATTTACTACATGGTAAATATGATATTTGCTACATTAAGAAGTACATTTCACAGGTACAGAGACATTCATTAATTTCTTGTTATCTAAATTTTACGTTATTTATTTATTTTTAATCTTTATTTTCATGTTACACATGACACAGACTCGACTGTACTCAGAAAAGAGTTAAAAATGTCAGAGTCCATGTCAAGTTCATGTACAAATTTACTTTAGTGTGTGAAGTCTGAATTCATTCATAATTGGACTCGAGTCTGGGATTGAGTACCCCAACATTCTCTAATGGTTATTGGTGTGGTTAAAAATATACATAAAATAACCACGAGGGAGACATAGTATGAGTAATATATAATTTTATTGAAAATCAGCAGTTGCACGATCTGGTGGAGAGTGTTCAGATCCGGGTCCACCCCCTCACATAGAGGAAATAGGGGAAAGTGGCGGGCACCTAGAAACACAGAAGCAGTATTAGGCGGATATATATATATATATATTCACATTTTTGGGATCAACAAACTAGCATTTATTAGTCACAGAGAAATATAAGAGATTTAATGAAACACACACACACACACACACACACACACATATTCTTGCACAATCGAGGTCAAGCGTACAGACATAACACACACATACACACTCTCTCTGTCTCTCCCTCTCTCGCACACACATAACATTATAACTTTCAATAGTTCAATAAAAGTTCAATAAAAAGGGGTATTAAGATATTATAAGGATAATATAATGATAATGATAAAGTAGGGAGTACAGTAAACCATTTGCAAGCAGCATAACCATATATAAAATAGAAATATGAAATATAGAACAGATATGAAAGTAAATTATAATCCAGAAATACAGAAAGATGTCAAAGAAACTTACTCATAATTCAAATGGTGAAGATTCTTGTCTCGTGAGGAAGGGTCAGGCGTGGTGTAGACGAAGGCCTTAAATTTTTAAGAGAGAACCATCGGAGAGAACCGCCCGTGAGAAGCCATTTATGAGAATGGTTGAATTACATGACACCTGCACAGTGAGATCAAGGTCATCGCTCTGAATTGTTTTGTCTATCTCAAACTTTCCTAATGGGAAATTTCTGAGAAGGTTTTTTTAACCTCTTGGTAATCTTGATAAGCTTTTTTTTTTTTAAAACATCATTGTAACTGTTTGGGAAGCTTTTTGAAATATATTGGTTATTTGCTGTGAACATAAACTGTAAATACTGGAGTTTAAGTTCCAGGTGATGGGATCACTTCTGAGAATTCTCATTGGTGTGGATCTCGGTTGGTGGAAATAAAGTCTGGACCCTTGCTTCTTCTCACTCACGGCTGGTGTTTTTTTTCTATCTCCAACTGGGTTTACGGATGTGAGTATTTGCTTCTGTGTCGAATTTTTCATTGTCTTTGAGTAATAGGCTAAATTCGGGACTTCATTTGGCGACCACGAAGGGACTGGGTTAAGATCTATATAGTGCCTGTAATCTCTCCCGTGGGACTTCACTCTCTAAGCAACATATAGGCCGTGTAGGAAATAAGGTATTGCAGATGCCTGTTATTTCAAAGTTCTGTCTTAGTGATCTGTTGCCATAAGTGGGAAGCCCCGGGGTGGGAAGATGGGCTAAATTGGTCTCCAAAAGAACCTTGAGTGAGTGAGAAAAGGTAAGAGAAGTGTAAACTGATTATATCGTGTGTTTAATAAAATTGTATATGTGTTGTGTGAGCAAAAGTCCTGCAATACCGCTGAATCTAGTAGAGATTCAGGGCTGAGATAGTAAAGGGGACCCCTAATACCGCTGGATAAAGTATAGTGAATTCCAGGTCTGAATAGAGATGGGAATAAATCCTGGGTCCAGGTCCAGGTCACGCTACTCAGGGAAAGGACCTGTCAAGAGAAGCGTGCCCGGTGTGTAATGTGTAATGTGTAATATGTAACAAATGTGTGTTTATAAATATGCTGGATGCGTACATGCATGTGTGATGAGCTCTGAAACTTAGGTTTGGAGACAGGGAAAAATGTATTCATTAGTGCTCTGAACATAAGCTCCGTACGTAAGGAGATATGTGTGTTTGATGAGCTTTGAAAATTAGTTTCGGTTGAATGTTGCATTTAATTTATATGACTGTAAGCTTCATACATACGGTGTGAAGGTGCTTTATACTCTGAAACCACAATTGTGTGTGTGTAATAATATAAATATGTGTAATACTGTGTGAATAGTGCAAATATAACTCATGTATGTGAGCTTGTGTGGAACCAAAACAGTTTTTGTTTTGGAGACGAAGGCCTCCCGTGTGTGAGTATGTATGTGTGCTTATCTGCTCAGGCCTCTGTATAAATTCTGAGTTGTGTGTGTGCGCTCTTCAGATTGAAATGGGTAACGCAGAACATTGTAAGATATCTTTGTTTCTGTCCTGGAAGGTTTCTTTTGAATCTGGCATAAACATTCTGTGAGTCGGAGTCTGTGAGACTGTGAGTATTATAATTACGTTGGTATATGAATATTTAAAAAAAATAATATTTGGGGAGCCTTCAAGAACATTTTTTTAGACATCTACCAGATTGTTCATTGTGTAAATAAGAATTACTAGATGGGAGATAAAAAGTAGTCGACACAGAGTGTTTCTTTTTGTCTATATTGTTCATTTTATTCAGTGCCTTGTCTATAAATCCTGCAGAGATGTTAGGTATAATATTTGTAGTATTTTAGTAGCTATTGTTATACAACTTGAAGTTAGTGAGTTATAAAACATTGTGTTACATAACACATAAATTCCTTTTAAATAATGTGGAAAAACTAGTTGGAACAATATGATGAGTAATCAAGTTAAAAACTTGAATCTATACAGATTATTAAATTAGCTTTAATTGAAAATACATTTGATTGTAGAGGAAAAGGTGATTTCTCCAACTCAGTGTAGTTCGTTGGTTGAAATTAATTTAAAGTTGTCAACTCAAAATGACTGGTGTTTTGCAAAACTGTCTGTAAACTACGAAAGTGTTATGTGTGTTTATTGTTTGTCTAGTATTATGGTGTTACTGTGCGTATTGTGTTCCAAGTTATGGGGGTAGGGTGGTAATCTTTGCAGCAGGGCTAATAGCACACTTCTTCTTTTCCTACGACCTGATGTTCGGAAGGACTAATCATACCTTCATTGTATAATGGACTAATCATACCGTCATCATACCCCTGACTGTATACAGTTCCATATTTAGATTGTGTACATGGCTGGTCAAAAGCGAGCGTGCCGGAAGCTCCAAATCCTTCCTTTAATTTTATTTTGAATTCCATGTGTTTCCCTGTTTGGAAACTGAATGAAAGTGTTTTAAATTCCACAATGACGTTCATCTAAACACAGAGCGCGCGAGACAGGAAGAGAGCGTGTGCGAAAGATTTTTTCCTTTTAACAATTTCGTAGTTATCAAACTTCACACTACACATTAAAATCAAGGTGATTCAGTATATATACATATATATAAACCCCTTATTAATACTATAATCTTGAGTGTTTAATATTTACTCAGCAATCAGCATCTTTGACGTATGTAAATTAAAATAACATGCGAGAAATCTAAAGCCAAACCTCTTTTTATCATCTAATATGTATGCTATGTTAAATGCATTATAATATTACACCTAATTTGTAAAGACGATGAAGAGTGTATTCAATTAGGAAGAGCATGCTATAGCATCTAGAAATCTAGCTTAACACACACTCTGCTACATGTTCCCCTTCCTTCTCAGGACTCGTATAAATCACAGTTATTTTTATGTGTGACCTGAATACAGTCATATGCAGTTGTAATGAGTAGCTGGAGGTGAGCATTTTCTCCATGGTACTTTTATAGCATATGTATGCTCCAGAGAAGCCATTTATAACTGCTATAATAAATGTCTAAGATAGCCGTAGGTTTGGGGGCATCAGGAAAGACAGAAATTTGTATGCGTAACATGTTTATTGCACTGCTGATATAGCCAGAGCCAAGTTTTCTTCAGATTAACAATAAATTCAAACAAGAATAGCTGTCGCAAAGTTCCCAATTCCACATAAAACTTACATAAATATATTGTTTATACACAAAATATATAATGAAAATATCATAGATTTAGAAAGGCCTATATATTTGAAGCAAGTTATGGTCTGTTAATTTTAGAATATTATGTTAGTCAAAAGAGGAGTAAGCGGTAGAAGGTGGATAGATGGATGGATGGATGTTAGTCTAAAGTAGCTTCTAAATTATTCTATTTTTTATTTTCCTGATACATTGACATCTGACCAGCAGATGTCACCAGCATGCAGCAATCTGAGCATTTCCCAACAATTGTTTGCCTCAGATTTAAGCTCAACTTTATATTTTTTGCCTATTTAATCACTGCTTAGCAACTGTTGTTACCCACCACCACCCTGTCCTTTTTTAAGTATTTTAGTAGGTGCACCAGTGTTTCCCTATGGCCACATAAATTACATTATGGACTGGCGTGTGTGGTTGTGTTTACCAATAGCCAAACACAGATATACAATCTATGTCATCAAGTAAAACACCAGCCTTGAAAACCCAAACACAAGTAAAACTATCTGGTATGGGAATTGTTAGTGGGGCGTAGGTTTGATTCTGACACTGGTGGGGACATAAAAGCAGTCCACAGAGACAACAACATGTGCCTATTCAAAACATTAATTTCAAACACACATGGATGAACCATACAGTACATCAGCCTAACATTTGTCACTATACTGAATCTCATTACTAACATATCACCGTGTCATTGTTCGACGTCTCCTGTGACCCTGCCTCTCCACCTGCCTCATTTCCTGCTCTGTTTGAGATACTACCTGGTAGGACTGCTTCTGTCACCTGGCCTGACAAAATAACACATTGATGCATGCCACATGAACATTGAGGAAAAACATTTATGGCTTAATTAAGTATTATTATTACCATTAATGTTGACTCTACACATTAGAAATTGTGAAAATATTTTAAGTGATTTACACTTTGATTTGTTGTAAAGTAGCTCCTAATGTCTGCCTGTGCGTGTGTGTGTTTGGCAGTTAGGCTAATTTGCTGATATGCTGAGTCAGGGTGGTGACCAAAAAAAGAAAGGTGGGCATTAGGTGCTACTTTACAAGTCAAAGTATATAGACACACACACAAACTAAAATTTAAGCTTGAAATTCATTTGTCACTCTCACGCATTAAAAAAATGCATCTGTCCCTGAATTAATATGAGACACAAATGATTTGTCCTGTACTTTCGTGCACAAAACAGAACTGTTGGTATAAGGATGGTGTCTTTCTCACGTACCGGTAGCTTTGGTGCTTCATATAAACGGATGTAGCTACAGCCAACGTTAGCAAGAAACAGCAAAGCCTATCCTATTAGCGACTGTTAACCGTTTGTGTACCATTAATTGTGCTGATGCCTGTCTTGGACAGGATGCTCTTGTAAAAGATATTTTTAATCTCAACAAGAATTTTCCTGGTTATATAAAAGGTTAAATAAAAAATGTAATAAGAACCACAAGACACAGATGTATAACAGTGGTTATATATAAAGGTATTTAAATTGTTTGCTAAAAATTATAGAGACAAATCATTACTCGTTGGATACTGGTAGGGACATACCCTTAGCGTCCCTATTAAATTCGATGCCTGCTCTGTTTACATGTAACAGGTATTAGCATAAGGCCAAAATGTTCTGTTAAGACTTACGGTTACTAACAGTAAGTTTGTAAACACTGAGTGAAGTGATTTCAGAAGGCTTTACAGTTTCAGGAATTCAGCAAGCCCATTCAGAGCTGTAAATATCATGAGGAAGACTTTGTATTCAAATTGTAACTTAATAGGCAGACTGAATAAGACTGGAGTAATGTGCTCTGACTTTATTTTCCGGGTAAAGACGCAGGCTGCTGCATACTGAATTAGCTGACTCATCCTTAAAGAAGCAGCAGGGTAGTCAGCCAGTTAACATATTAATGTAATAGCCCAGTCTAGAAGCTATGAAAACATGAACAACATTCTCAGCATGATATATATCACACTTCTTATTTTGACCATCTTTCTTAGATGAGTTCAGCAGCTTAACAGATGCTAGTTACAGTATCTCACAAAAGTCAGTACACCCCTCACATTTTTGTAAATATTTGATTATATATTTTTATGTGACAACACTGAATATATGACACTTTGCTACATTGTAAAGTAGTGAGTGTACAGCTTGTGTAACAGTGTAAATTTGCTGTCCCCTGAAAATAACTCCACACACAGCCATTAATGTCTAAACCACTGGCAACAAAAGTGAGTACACCCCTAAGTGAAAATATGCAAATTGGGCCCATAAGTGTCCATATTTTGTGTGGCCACCATTATTTTCCATCACTTCCTTAACCCTCTAGGTTGCCACTGGAGTCTTCTTCCACTCCTCCATGATGACACTACAGAGCTGGTGGATATTAGAGACCTTGTGCTCCTCCACCTTCCGTTTGAGGATGCCCAACAGATGCTCAATAAAAGTTTAGGTCTGGAGACATGCTTGGCCAGTCCATCACCTTCACCCTCAGCTTCTTTAGCAAGGTAGTGGTCATCTTGGAGATGTGTTTTGGGTCATTATCATGCTGGAATACTGCCCTGCGGCCCAGTCTCCGATGGCATTCTGAAGTACATGTTGGTGTTCATGGTTCCCTCAATGAACTGTAGCTCTCCAGTGCCGGCAGGACTCATGCAGCCCCAGACCATGACACTCCAACCACCATGCTTGACTGTAGGCAAGACACACTTGTCTTTGTACTCCTCACCTAGTTGCCTCCTCACCTAGTTGCCTCCTCAATCTTCTTATAGCCTAGGCCATCTTTATGTAGAGCAACAATTCTTTTTTTCAGATCCTCAGAGTTCTTTGCCATGAGGTGACATGTTGAACTTCCAGTGACCATTATGAAGGAATGAGAGAGTGATGACACCAAATTTAACACACCTGCTCCCCATTCACACCTGAGACCTTGTAACACTAACAAGTCACATGACATCAGGGAGGGAAAATGGCTAATTGGGCTCAATTTGGACATTTTCATTAAGGGTGTACTCACTTTTGTTGCCAGCAGTTTAGACATTAATGGCTGTGTGTTGAGTTATTTTGAGGGGAGAGCAAATTTACACTGTTACACAAGCTGTACACTCACTACTTTACACTGTAGCAAAGTGAAATTTCTTCAGTGTTGTCACATGAAAAGATATAATCAAATATTTACAAGAATGTGAGGGGTGTACTCAATTTTGTGAGATAATGTACATGTGAAGCAAATGATAAATCATACAGACTACAGCAAGCCCTCAATTGTTGCTTTTGGTATAATAGAAAAACCTTATAGTCGTGACACCACAGTTTCTAATCAAATATAGACAACAAGTAGTTTAGCTCTTGGTTTATCTAGCAACCATGTCTTATAAAGTTTGAATGATAGCAGAAACAGGACAAAACCTTTGTCAACAATTTCCCTCAGATGTTATTAAATTACTACCACTCAATACAACTAAATTACCCTTTGATTACACTTAGTTTTCAATACTAAATTAACTTCCATCAGCTTAGTCATATCCTGATACATAAACATTACATCTTGAATGCAGAACTGTCAATAAATTTTGAGTACCACAATAGTGGAATGTGAAATCTTCTCATAAATATGGTGAGTACAATGCCAAATATATGCACCATTAGCTTGGCAACAAGCATCAGAATCATTCAGGTTAAAATCTCATTAACTACAGTGGTGTGAAAAAGTGTTTGCCCCCTTCCTCATTTCCTGTTCCTCTGCATGTTTGTCACACTTAAGTGTTTCGAAACATCAAACCAATTTAAACAATAGTCAAGGACAACACAAGTAAACACAAAATGCAATTTGTAAATGAAGGTGTTTATTATTAAAGGTGAAAAAAAATCCAAACCATCATGGCCCTGTGTGAAAAAGTGATTGCCCCCTAAACCTAATAACTGGTTGGGCCACCCTTAGCAGCAACAACTTCAACCAAGCGTTTGCTATAACGTGCAATGAGGCTTTTACAGCGTCCTGGAGGAATTTTGGCCCACTCATCTTTGCAGAATTGTCCTAATTCAGTTACATTAGAGGGTTTTCGAGCATGAACGGCCTTTTTAAGGTCATACCACAACATCTCAATAGGATTCAGGTCAGGACTTTGGCTAGGCCACTCCAAAGTCTTCATTTTGTTTTTCTTCAGCCATTCGGTGGTGGACTTGCTGGTGTGTTTAGGATCATTGTCCTGCTGCAGAACCCAAGTTCGTTTCAGCTTGAGTACACGAACAGATGGTCGGACATTCTCCTTCAGGATCTCTTGGTAGACAGCAGAATTCATAGTTCCTTTTATCACGGCAAGTCTTCCAGGTCCTGAAGCAGCAAAACAGCCCCAGACCATCACACTACCATCACCATATTTTACTGTTGGTATAATGTTCTTTTTATGAAATGCAGTGTTCCTTTTACGCCAGATATACTTGGACACACACCTTCCAAAGAGTTCCACTTTTGTCTCATTGGTCCACAGAATGTTGTCCCAAAAGTCTTGGGGATCATCAAGATGTGTTGTGGAGAAATTGAGACGAGCTTTGATGTTCTTTTTGCTCAGCAGTGGTTTTCTCCTTGGAACTCTGCCATGCAGGCCATTTTTGCCCAGTCTTTTCCTGATGGTGGAGGCATGAACGCTGACCTTAACTGAGGCAAGTGAGGCCTGCAGTTCTTTGGACGTTGTTGTGGGGTCTTTTGTGACCTCTTGGATGAGTCGTCGCTGCGCTCTTGGGGTAATTTTGGGCGGCCGGCCACTCCTGGGAAGGTTCACCACTGTTCCATGTCTTCGCCATTTGTGGATAATGGCTCTCACTGTGGTTCGCTGGATTCCCAAAGCTTTGGAAATGGCTTTATAACCCTTTCCAGACTGATAGATCTCAATTACTTTCTTTCTCAATTGTTCCTGAATTTCTTTGGGTCTCGGCATGATGTGTAGCTTTTAATGATCTTCTGGTGGACCTTACTGTGTCAAGCAGCTCCTATTTAAGTGATGCCTTGATTGTGAACAGGTGTGGCAATAATCAGGCCTGGGTGTGGCTAGAGAAACTGAACCCAGGTGTGGACAACCACAGTTATAGTATGTTTTAACAAGGGGGGCAATCACTTTTTCACACAGGGCCATGATGGTTTGGATTTTTTTTCACCTTTAATAATAAACACCTTCATTTACAAATTGCATTTTGTGTTTACTTGTGTTGTCCTTGACTATTGTTTAAATTGGTTTGATGTTCCGAAACACTTAAGTATGACAAACATGCAAAGGAACAGGAAATGAGGAAGGGGGCAAACACTTTTTCACACCACTGTATCTAGAGATCATTGGCTGATGTCAGTAAGATGGCTATCGGATCTAGAAGTCTAACTTGTCAGATTTGAGGGGAAAGTGGAGAACAAGGAACAAATGCAACCAATCTACACAAAGAGTGTGGGTTAATAGGAGCAAGAAACACTGTGGAAGGAAGTGGAAGACAACAGGCTAGATGACATGCTGTGTATGGCTGGTATTTTAGCATGAAATAGGTACAAATGCACGTATGAATTTGATGAAAGAAAGAAAGAGAAGTGCAATGTAATTTTTTTTCAATGTTACTCTTATTCCAGAAGCTTAATTACTGCTGTGATTTTCATGAAAGAGCTTATGTATCACCTCTCCATCTGTTCACCTGTCATTCTCTTGTTCTGTTACTTTTATTGGGCTATGTTGTTAGGTTACTCCTTTAGCCTCGATGAAGTTCACATTTTACTGTAGTGTTACTGTACTCACATTTTAGTGTGTGTGCCTGTGTGTTGGAGCAGTAAAAATATTCAAATGTGCAGAGCAGTGGGACTGAAAGACCAGGCGTCACATTTATTCATACATAGTTGAATGCAAATGCATAGTTTTATGTGTAAACCATATTTGCACAGGTTTCTATGCATAGAATGTGACTTGTCAAGTAATTCATGAGTGTGAGGATGTACTGAAAAGTGTAACAGCAGGTTGTGAGGAGCTCTCATCACACTTATTGTCAGTCATGTCAGAATAATTGGCAATAATTGTTGACAGGTGACACATGACATAAAGTAAAATAATATAAAAGGCACATCAAAAGATTGAGATGATGCAGATGATGAACCTCTGTGTTGAGAGTGATGAGTTGCTTATCAGTCAATTATGTTCACCCAGTGTAATTTTATTTGATCTGAGTAACTTTATCTACTTTTGGAGAGGCCAATGAAACCCAGCAAAAGCATCCTTGTGCACACTCAAATCATTTATATCCATGGGCACAAGTTTGTGAACACTTTAGAATTTTCTATATTTCTGCATATATATGACCTAAAATATCATCAGAAGTCCTAAATGTAGATGAAGAGAACCCAAGTAAACAAATGAGACAAAAATTATACTTGGTCATTTATTTATTGAGGAAAATGGTGCAATCTGTGAGTGGCAAAAGTATGTGACATTTGCTTTCAGTATCTGGTGTGACCCCCTTGATCAGGAATAACTGCAACTAAATGTTTCTGGTAAGTGTTGATCAGTCCTGCACATCGGCTTGGAGAAACCTTAGCCCATTCCTCAGAACAGAACAGCTTCAACTCTAGAATGTTGGTGGGTTTCTTCACATGAACTGTGTGCTTCAGGTCCTTCCACAACACTTCTATTGGATTAAGGTCAGAACTTTGTCTTGGCCATTCCAAAATATTCATTTTATTCGTCTTTAACCATGCTTTGGTAGAATGACTTAGTGCTTAGGCGTTATTGTCTTGATGCATCTTGAGATTCAGTTTATGAACAGAGGTCCAGACATTTTCCTTTAGAATTTGCTGGAATAATTCAGAATTCATAATGGTAAGCCATCCTGGCCCAGATGCAGCAAAACAGGCCTAAGCCATGATACTACCACCACCATGGTTCACAGATGGGATAAATTTTTATGCTTTAATGCAGTGTTATCCTTTCTCCAAACATAAGTGTTTTCATTTTAACCAAAAAGTTGTATTTTGGTCTTATCCATCCACATAACATTTTCCAGTAGCCTTCTGTCTTGTCCATGTGATCTTTAGCAAACTTCAGATGGACAGCAATGTTCTTTTTGGAGAGCAGTGGCTTTCTCCTTGCAACCCTACCATGCACACCATTGTTGTACAGTGTTCTCCTGATGATGGACTCATGAACATCAATGTTAGCCAATGTGAGAGTGGCCTTTAGTTGCTTAGATGTTACCCTGGGTTCCTTTGTGACCTCGTGGACTATTACAGATCTTGCTCTTGGAGTGATCTTTGTTGGTTGACCACTCCTGGGGAGGGTAAAATGGAGTTGAATTTCCTCCATTTGTGCATAATATTTCTGTGGATTGGTGGAGTCCAAACTCTTTAGATATGTTTTTTGGTAACCTTTTCCTGCCAGATGAGCAGCAACAACTCATTTTCTGAGGTCCTCAGAAATCTCCTTTGTTTGTACCATGATACAATTCCACAAACATGTGTTGTGAAGATCAGACTTTGATAGAACCCTGTTCTTTGAATAAAACACTCAAAACCTGATTGAAATCAACTGACAGTGACAAATGAACTGAAGGTTCACATACTTTTGCCACTCACAGATATGTAATATTGGATAATTTTTCCTCAATAAATAAATGACAAAATATATTTTTGTCTCATTTGTTTAACTGGGTTCTCTCGGTCTACTTTTAGAACTTAGGTGAAAATCTGATTACATTTTAAGGTCATATTTATGCCGATATCTAGAAAATTCTAAAGGGTTCACCAACTTTCAAGCAGCACTGTATAGTGTTCTAGCTGTGTTTCTCTATGTAAATTGTTTCTTAAGCACAAGCAGGCCAATTTAGAATGTGTAAGATTTATCAAGCTGTTCATACACATTTGTGGTAACTACTAATATTCGAGTGAGTACTGGATAATGTTATGCACCAAATTAGAACTTATATACATTCTTATACAACACCCCAGGACTGGGAAAACATGGGTCTATATTAAGTTGCTCATGTCTGTATTATCATCTTTAAGTGACAATGACTTTTTGCAGCATTTGTTGACAAATGGCGGCTAAATGTTCAGGAACACCCATATGACTCAGGGTTGCTGAATTTGATTTAAAAATAATAATAATAATAATAATAATAATAATGGATGCTTTAAAAAAAATTTTAAAGACCTGTTTGAACCTCTTTTTTTTTTATTATTATTCAAATTGGACAAGAAACCAAATAACTCACACAGAGGTACAATGGTTCACTCTTGGTTATTTGTAGTTTTGTCTACCTTGATGATAAACAAATTCTTACTTACTTTTGATACAGACTCTCTAATGTATGAAGCAATACCACATTGCTTTCTTCTAGTTGTTTGGCTATATTACAGGTAAATAATTTGTTGTACACTAAAACAATGAACAATGGGTCTTATTTATCAATATTTTAGTAAAGTTGTTTGTAAATGTTTGTGTGAGTCAAACAGAAGAAAAAAAAAAAAATCCCACCAGATTTACAAATGTTTCAGAAATGATTTTTTTCATACTCATGTGCACATGATAACGAATTACAATCACCCTTAAATTACTAGGTGTGTGTATGGCACAGCTGATTTGCATTTAGTGATGTCCACAAAACTCCATAAAAAAGCAAGTTATTTAGACTCCAGTCCATGCCAATAAAAATACACTTAAATGTATGTAACAGCATAACAGAACCTGAAAAGGTTCAAATCTAGAGAAAAATTATAGGAAATGTGAATTAGGTGTGAATTCAGTGAGGTGAAAAGAAATTACTGAAAAACCTACACTGTACCCAGGTAATTATGGACACAAAGCATGTCACAGGAAAAGTGATATTTTTAAATTTTTATTTTTAAAGTGTTTAAGTTGACATGCTAGAAGTATTGCACAGCATTAAAAAGAGATACAGTGGCAAATGGATTCGAATTACAAGCCACCATTCATCGTCTGGAAAAATCATACGGGTCTTTAAACATCCTTTCCCTCATAAGCATGGCATGCACTAAATTTTCCATCAGCTGTGGCATTTGTTTGCATCTTATGGCTATGCACAGACATACCAGCCCGTCCTCTGTTTCTTCAGCACCATTGGTAAATGTTGAGTTTTATTTGTCTTATTCATGGTTTTCGTTGACTCACCATCTTTATTTTTCATATTCTTTAATTAATGGATATAATAGAAAATGACTGGGTTTCACAAAATTTTCTCAAAGGCATTCTTAGTCCCTGACCTTGTGAAATAGCATGAAGATGTGTTATTTAAAGAAACAAAAGTTAAGACTCACCTTTGCAATGATTTTCGTCCCATGGATACACACAATTTTGGATGCCATTACACACCAGTGAGTTGTTGATGCACATATTACTGTGACAGAAGAACATGTCAGGCTCGCAGGGAGCTAGAAAAAAAACAAAAGTGAATTAAATTTTCAATTGCACTTCCTTTTTGCCCATGACATACTAGGGTGGTAGGTTAATTTTTGAATACCTAGCACTGGTGCTAGAACTGTTTAGCTTTTGTAGCAAATTAAAATAGAAGCACTGAGATAAGCTAAATTTATATCTCTTTTTTGATCATATTTGTCAGCTTGAAAGGATTTTCAGTCTAGACATGACTCGTAGTCCCAGATTTCAGACTTTCTAATAAGGTTAACTAGATTTGAATGTTTACATACATCTTTGTTGGAACTATGCAATTTGAACAAAAAAAAACAAACAAACAAAAAAAAACTCATGTTTGTTTTGATCTGAAGTCACAGTAATCATTGTGAGATTCCACATTCTGGGAGTCATTGACTCTGCTCAGGACCATGCTCATGATTAATTTAAAAGCATGTGGTGTTTTATTCAAGGCAAATCACTCACAATTCAATATTGTTTATGTTTGTATAAATTGTGTAGTGTGGCATTGTGACGACTCAAGGTTGTAGTCAGGACGCAGACTCCGGTGTCGGAGACAGGCGCAGATCTGGCTTTATTAATAATTTTTAGATTAACGTGAACACAGTTCTCATTCAAATATAAGAAGCTTAACATAACGTCTCTGACTTAATTTCAACACAAGCGTCATTAAACATACAAACACAATAACCTGTGCCGGGCTCTCAAACCCCGGCATCTAAATAGCTTATGTTATTAAGCATAACACAAAACACCTGTCCTCTTGGATGAAGCGCCACAGCAGCCTCCTGCGGCCGTGGCGTGACATGACAGTCCTTTCCGTTGTAGCGCCACAGACGTAACATGAACCCCCCTCCAAAGGGTGGTCCTCCCGGAGTGCCCAAAAACCCCCCTCCAAAAGGGCAGTGCACCGATCGACCCCTCCACCGGGGTCGAAAGTCCAGGCACCGCCTCCGACGGCACTGGAACCGAAAGTCCAGGTGCCGCCCCGGCGGCACTGGAACGCTGCTCGCCGTCCCTGTTGGCTCGAGAACGTGGGATGCTCTCAGCGGAGCTGATGGATGGAGGCACAGCCTCCTCCGCCGAGGCCTCTCTGCAGTCCTCAGGGCGCAGCCCCGCTGTCGCCCTAGCCCCCCCCCCCCAAAAAAAAATTTCAGGGTTGATCTCCCCGGCTGGGTAGGCTGGCCACTCAGGGACTCTGGACTGCTTTTAACCTTGAGGCTCTTCTATTCAGGAGGACTCGGAGGATTCACTTTTTGACTCGGAGGATTCAGACAGGGTCTGCACATGGACATCGTGGACTTTAGACTGGGTCTGCACATGGACGTCGCGGAGTTTAGACTGGGTCTGCACATGGACGTCGTGGACTTGAGACTTCAATTTTACCGAGCTCTTTAGTTCCTGCATTTCGGCAGTCAGCTTCTTATTCTGTCTTTCTAGCTGCTGTCGTGCAGTCTCATTCTTCTGCGCCGTGCGGCGCTCACCCGCTAGCTCGGTGCTCAGCATGTCCACTTGTGCCTTCACCTTCTTCAATCGATCATTAACAAGTTCAATACTGACCCGTCTTTTATCAAGATCCTCCGTCAGTTGCACATTTTCAGCTTCCAGACACTTGACCCTGCGTTCATACTCTTGGGTGGTGCTCTGTGCCGCATCTCTCGCCACACGGAGTTCATCCATCTCCCGCAACTGGTCCCTTACTTGAGTCTGGACTTAGCTGTCCTTGTGCTTCGACTCGACCTGGAGTAGTTGAGCTTCGCGCTCAGACAGATCAAGTTCCAGCTGCTCCTTTGCTGCTACAGCCTGAGCTCTCCGTCTTCGTTCATCCTCCAGCAGCTCCTTCAGTCGACTCTGTTCCTCTTGCATTTTCCATTTCCTTCTTCTGTTTCTCACTCTCATTGTCTCTCAGCTGAAACTCCTGCAGCTGAACTTTACTTTTGCGAGCTTCGGAATCCTCCTTATTCTGAGGGAAGGTGACTGGAGCGTGAGGCGTGGCATGTGTTGGAGATTGGAAAATGGTAAATGGTAAATGTGCACTTATATAGTAATATATATATATTACACTGTGTCTCATTCACCCATTCACACACACACACCAATGGTAGCAGAGCTGCCATGCAAGGCGCTAGCTTGCCATTGGGAGCAACTTGTTCAGTGTCTTGCCCAAGGACACTTCGGCATGTGGAGTCACCCGGGCCGGGAATCGAACCGCCAACCCTACGATTAGTGGACAACCCACTCTACCAACTGCGCCACAGCCGATTGAACGTGGGCTGTGGCTGAAGTTGGGATTGGGGACTTAGGAATGAGCGGAATTCTGAGAATTGGGTCAGTGGACTTGGAAATGAACAGATCTCACTTAACAGGATGCGCCGTGAGTGCTCCTTTCTTCTCTTGTTGTCTCACTCGCTCATAATGTAAATGGAGTGGAAGTTCCGCCCTAGTCATCCTGTTAATTCTCCTCAGCACGTCATTCAGGTCATAATTCAGCCCCGGTTCTCCATACACATCCAGAAACACATTTAAAAACTGCCGAATGTCCTCCAGCAACCCAGGTCTCGCAGCCACTTCCCGTTGTGCCCATTTGTGAATGGGGTCAGAAAAGCGAGACATGATAAACTGAATAAACTGTTCTTCAGAAGGCTTAGGGTCACACAGACTGGAGAAATATCGCTGGCAGACCCTCACAAAACCATCGGGATAGGCAAGGCCATCATACCACTCTGGCAGATTTGCGAACGACCTCTGCGCGAACTGCAGTGAATCCACGGCGGGGAGGATGGGCGTGGCACTTCGGCGTTCGCTCCGCTTTCTCGCCGCTTCCATGATCAGGCAGTTCGGTCAGCTCCAGCGGATCTGCTGTCTCCTTTAAGATGGGTTATTCTGTGACGACTCAAGGTTGTAGTCAGGACGCAGACTCGGGTGTCGGAGACAGGCGCAGATCTGGCTTTATTAATCCTTTTTAGATTAACGTGAACACAGTTCTCATTCAAATATAAGAAGCTTAACATAACGTCTCTGACTTAATTTCAACACAAGCGTCATTAAACATAAACACACAAACACAATAACCCGTGCCGGGCATCTAAATAGCTTATGTCATTAAGCATAACACAAAACACCTGGCCTCTTGGATGAAGCGCCACAGCGGCCTCCCGCGGCCGTGGCGTGACATGACAGTCCTTTCCATTGTAGTGCCACAGCCGCTTCCAGCGGCTATGACGTAACAGGCATAGATATATGACCATCAGATATATAAACCACCACAAGACTGAGATTGCTAAGATCATTTGACTCACATTAAGTAAGTCATTTGACTCACATGTTGCTCATTAATTCACTTACTACCTGTGTTGGGTGAGTTACTCAAAAACATTAATCATTATAGATTACTACTACTTTAAAATTGTAATATAATTACATTACTGATTACTGCATGTAAAAAGTCCTAATTACTTTACTTTCAAGTTACTTTCAAAACCTCGGGTGTTGTCACTGTTTGTAGAACATCTGGGTTACGGTTACAGCAAAGACAACCTGTAAGGATACCCCTTTGGACAAAGCCTTCGTGGAGGTGACCCACCTAGTATAATGAGCCCTTATGCCCAGAGGCATAGTGAGAACGCACGCCTCATAAGCAACAGAGATAGCTTCCACTATCCAATTAGAGTGCCCTTACTGGACACACTACTAGCTGGGCAGCAGATGTAGGCACGTTAGGAATATAATCCGGCCTAGGATACAGGAAGTCCTTGGCTAATCCAGGGGTAAAGTCGGGACAGGAAGGGGCAACAGAGAGCATGTAGATCTCCTACTCGCTTGAGAGATGTCCGGTCCAGCAGAAGAGCTACCTTTAGAGTCAGAAGCTTCTGAGAGGCTGACCCCAAAGGCTCAAACATGGCACCTGACAGACCTTCCAGGACCAGAGAAAGGTCCCAGGAAGGTATGCGTGGTCTGCAGATGGGCCTCAGCCGCCTGACACCACGCATATCCCCTAAAGTTAGAGGATGTTGCCCCACAGAAGCTCCATCAATAGGGATAGAAAGGGATAGAAAAGTCCAGAGATTTTGAGATAAGATAGAGAGGAAATGAAGCATCTTTGTTTTTGTTACACAAACGACCTCGCTGAAGATAATAAGGCTGACAGCCAGGTTAACAGGTGTGGTTTATATATCACGCAACGCGCTTAATTGCCACGTCACCTGATCACGACAGGCCTGTAAATAGGCATGATGTTACACAAGCTTCAGATACCGGTCACGTGCGAGGGCGCTTCCCACAGCGTTCAGCTAATGCAACATGAAGTTCCCATTGAAAAGGAACTACCACAGCAATAAAATACATCACTTTTCTAAATAGGCTCGTTTGGTGTAGCTAGCCAAGAGGAGTCACAGCTTTACTATCATTGAATGGGTTTAGCTGCTACAATGCCATGCAAAGAACATTATCTTTACTTATGATCTGCTCATATCATGTTCACATAAACTGGAACTCATATAGATATTTACACACCTTGTTTTCCTGCTCAGCATGAGAGGATATTAGTGTTTCAGTTTCAACCCTTTTAATGGTTTAAAAAAATATATAAAAAAAATCAGTGTAATATCCATTTTCCTCATCCTGACTACGTGAGCTAGCATTTGGCAGAATTGAGGGCTGTCTGCTAATAAGACACAATTATTTCCACGTGTTTTCCTGTAAACCCTGCTTGATTGGTCTTGCCTCCATTCAATGAAGATATAAAGTTATTCTTTTACTGATGTTCAGTTATGTAATGACAAACTGCTCCAAGGGGAGAATTATTCAGGGGTAAAGAAAAAATCTTTGGGGCAAAACATGATTTATTTAAAAAATACATTTTACTTAATATAGTTTTCTTAACAATAAATTTGTAACGAAAGTACAGTAATTTTATTGAGACAGGTAACTTTAATAAAATTACAAACATTTAAAATATACTGCATTACATTACTGCTTTATCAGAAAATGTAATTAGATTACAGTAACACGTCACTTTGTTACAGATGAACAGTGCATTCACTAGATATGTAAGAACACTAGCGAAGCCCTTTCTAGTACGATGAAGTAAATATTAAGGCTCAAATCATATTCTTTGCATCTGTTTAGCTCACATAGGAATGGTTGGAAAGATGTAGTGTTCATTAGAACCACTAGGAAATGAAATGTGGAATGCTGGATACTTTTTTGCACTGGGAGGTTGTAGTGTGTTAATAAGAATTAGTTTTACCTACATGCCTGTATACAATTAGTTGCTTCTCGCTATAGGTGGACTTTTGTATTTTATATCCCACTACCACCTTCTCTCACAATCCCACTGGATCAAACAATTATTATTTATGTTGGACCTGCCAGTACTATTTTCAATCTAACATAGTTGGCTCAATTTACCAAAATATAAACAATATTTTTATATTTTGGTGAATATTGACTTTTGAGAGATTATTGAGAGATTCAATCTCTCGTCTTTGCACCTTAATAACAGACACAATGTAAAGGTACATTAGATAAGCTTTGGGAAAAAAAAGTGAGAAAAAAAAGTGGGGAAAACCGGTTAAATAGGTGGAGCTGGATACCCATTTCCACTCATGTAAACAAAGCATGCTAACCAGAGTTAACATTTGCAAGGACCATCATGACATCACTTTTCAAGTGCACTCGGATTCAACTGCTTGAAAACCAACCCTGTAAACTCATGCAACTTCGCCTCATAGTGATTTATTAGTATGTGGAAGGGTGTTGGGAGAGGTGTCCATAAAATGACTTACAAAGTCAATCCAAATACAAACAAATATTCTGGACTGGAATACAGATTTTGAAACTGTTAATGTTGGGTTATTTGAGCTCCATAAAACACTAAGACAATGGCTTAAACTAATTATATATATATATATACACACTCTTTGAGTATTTTTGCGGAATTTATTTTACATGTTCTGAGCTGTGTTTTGATCACTTTTGTGCACTGTTTGACTGTGTATTGAACCTTGCCTGCTGTTGTTTACCTGCATTATTTGGATGTCCTCTTTGTTCCTGTTTGCCATGCAGTGATTATTCGCCTTGGCCTGTTTGACAACCTTGATATTTGGTTTGTGATTTGGATTTGTCTGTCTGCTTTGTAAATAAACATCTGTACAGGAACTCTCTTTTCAGTGTACCTGAGATGCTTCGAACTTTGACAATTTCTCGTTTTTTTGATTCAACCCTTAAAGCTGCAGGAAGGAACTTTTTATTTAAAAATGAACAAAAATCAATTATTGAGCAAATACGTGAAAAAGCAGCATTCAAACTGTCCTCTTACCTTCCCTGATCAACAATTGTAAGCTTATAATAGTGATTTACAAATTGAGCTGTTGGGTCGGATTTCGTGGCAAATGTCAGTAGACTTCATTCATCTTTGCGTGGTTACGTCACGTCCGTAAACAGAAAGAAAAAAGCGCCAGTTACTATATCGCGTGTGTGGGGGCTGAGGATGGTGAAGTGTTTGTAGCCTGCTTATAAGTAGTTACTTATAATTTTTGTCATCTAGATGGCTGTTATAATCTGGATAGTTCTAAATGTAATCATTGTTGATATCTGCAGAATCAAATGTTTTCCAAAACAAGAAGTCTCGAACTGCGGAGAGCCTGCAGTCAAAAAGGGAAATTGACAGAGTCCATGATCTAAAATGAGAATAAATATTGGTATGGCTTTTAAGAGTTGGCGAAAACTCCAAGATCTGAAGGGATTGAAGACTGATGCAGAGTTGGCTTTTATTTCTGTTGAACAGATAAGACATTTCAGTAGCTCAAATCAGTAGCTAGCTAACATTAGCGCACTTGTGTGCTTGATTCAGCTAGGCATTGAGTTTCCTGTTTTTTTTTTTGTTTCTTTGTTTTGTGTTGAAAATTGCTATTATTTTCTGCTAGCTATGAGAGAGATCAGCTCACCTCTACTCCAAGAAAACTATATCTACCACCACCTCCATTGTCAAGTATTGCAGCTAATATGCAATTTTTTGTTATAACCTTTAATAATTGTGGGAGGGTGAAATACACTACAGCACTGATATTATTGCAAGGCTGTGAGCAGACAATGCCAATGCATTGGGGAAAATAGCAACCATAAATGTAAAAAAAAAAAAGTTGCTTGTAAGATTTTCCTAACAAGCAACCTTTTTTTTTAAAAAAAACAAGCCCCCCCAAAAAACGCAACCCATGACCCATGATTTCCAAAGTCATATATTATAAGTGGGATTGGCAACTCTGATGAGTATACCTCAAAGCATCAGATTCATCCATGCAGAGCAGCAGTGCCGAAGAACAACATACATTAAAAAAAACCCAAACAAAACAAAACCTCCACAAGTAACTTGCAATTTTATGTTTCAAACAAAGAGGTTAGTACTAAAAGTTAGTACTAAAGTTTTAAATTTGACAAACAAATGAACTGCTAAATTGAAATCTGTCCTCATGTTTAAGGATTTGGAGACAGTTTTGCATGCTTTCATTACATCACATTTTGATTATTGCAATTCCCTTTACATGGGAGTTAGGCAGTCCTTGCTTTCACGTATGCAACTTGTCCAAAATGTCACCGCTAGACTTCTTACTGGTACAAGAATAAAAGACAGTATTAAACCAGTCATGGCATCTCTACACTGACTTCTGGTCAAGTATACAATTGATTTTAAAAATTGTTTGTTTTTAATATACTACATGGTCTGGCTCCACAATACATCAGCAATGTATTAGTGATTTAGTCATTATACTTCAAGCAGGGCACTTCAATCTACTGATAAATTGCTGCTAACAACCCCATGTTCACTATTAAAACACAAGGGTGACCGTGTTGTCTCAGTTGCTGCCTTTTAGTGTAAGATCTGCTTCAACCATTGACAAATTTAAATCTTGCCTTAAGGACTAACTTTTCTACTTGGCATATTTATAATTATGTATATTATTTGATGTGTCTTTTTTACCTTGATTGTTCTCACCTGTATAGCTCTTTGGTCAGCTTTGGCTGTTTTTAAATGTTATCTAGAAATAAACTGAATTGAAAATTTAATTGAGTTAATGTCATGATTCAAAGTACAGAGACGGAAGCAAGCACAGATTCTTAAACATTTAATAACCAACAAACATACGAAACACTCTACAACTAAGAAACAAAACACTGTGGCAAAGACAAAATACGGCAGCAGCATAGACATATATAGTGCGTTGCAAACTGTGACTATATACAAGAGTGCTAATTACCAGGAATGTGAATCAGGTGAAGGTGGTCATGTGACAATGAAGCAATGGCTGTTGGCTGATTTCATGACAATTAAATGCTTATACTGTACTGGTGCTAAAGTGCTACTGCTGTCTTTACTGTATTTACTTCAGTTTAAGTCAAGGTTAGGTATAAATAAAACCATGATTCAGCCTCACACTATTCTGGATGCTGAGATCTTCATGGTGTACCATCACTGTATGTTGGTTAAACACCCCCAGAGAATCTAACAGGCCTTTCTGTATATATCCTTTTACGTTTCTGTGTTTTAAACCTGAACCATTCCTCTTGACTCTGCTTTAAAATCACACACCGTATGTGTCTGTTTTTGAATTATTGCTGAAAATTGGACTGAAGAAGAAGAAGCCTTTATTTGTCACATATACATTACAGCAAAGACAAATTATTTTCTTTGCATATCCCAGCATTCTTAGGAAGCCTGGAGCAGAGATGGTTAAAGTTCTTGCTCAAGAGACCAACAGTGGAGGCTTTGGTGATGCTGGGGCTTGGACCCCTGACCTTTTAATCAGTAACACAGAGTTAGTAGTGATCTATAAATAAAGACAGGAATTTCCTACAATACCCACAATGTAAATTGACTACCTTCTGATAGTGATGTCAGTGGGATTTAGATCTCTCTTCATCTATACCTAAAGAGACTGTTGCAGCAGTGGTTTATTCCTTTAATCCATCCAGTTCTCTCACCTTCTCATCTATAACTAGTTAAGTTGTGTCTCTGCTGTAATTCAGCACGAGTGTGTCATACAGCTGCAGTGCATTCTGGAATTTAGAGTCCAGTGTTTGCGGTTTCCACTACATCTACATTGGATTTGTCATTAATATCATATTGAACATTGCTGGAAAATGGAGTGAGAAAAGAAGCTCTTGCTATTAAACCTGACCATTATGACTCATTTGAAATTAATTTTTTTTTCTCCTATTAAACGTTATTGTAACTGCTAGAAATGTGCTCTTGTGACATAGGTACTGAAGAAAACCATTAACTTCTTATAGAAAAAAAATGCAGAATCAACCAACAAATTTGCAACGTTTTTTTTTCTAATTCTATCTGATAAATTAACACAAAGCTATGGTCCAGAATTGATCAAACTGACTACAGTTCATAAACACAACCACACCAGTATATAGTATATTTGATGTTAATGTGTGTCTACAGTAGGGCATTAGGTAGGGTGTACTGTATATTAACTATAATGAGGCTAGGCTGTACCACACTGTTAGGTGAAAAATTGCTATTAGTCATGCTCCCTGAATATTTTAGTGCTTTCCTGCTCTGCCACATGTGAATCATCTCATTGAGTCAATCAGCTCATTAACACACCATTCATGAGGACAAAGACACAGAATTAGAAAAATCTAATCTAGCAATTTTACTCTAATGAAGGGTGTGTTAATGAGCTGGTGAGCTGAGCCAGGTGTGGTAGAGCAAAAAACACTCAGAAGTTTGCAGAGAACTAATGCAGCAGGATGTGGGAGTAGAGAATTACTGCATTAACATATGCATTTAGAGCATATATTGAATTTTGAAAAAGGACTTTCTTAAAAGCATCTCAGGACTCCAAGGCCACACTGAAGTATTGATATTTTTACTCCCAAGTAGGATAATAATGACAGAGTAACTTAGGATGATTCATTGCTTTAGGTCCAACATGCTCATGGTTTTTAATCACCAGGTTCATCTTTTCACCAGGTGGTGCTGTAGCTCTGCTGAATAGCTCCAGTCTCAAGAGTAACTTATTTACTTCTAACAAAAATGGCATGCACTAATTTGGTGCATAAATGAAATAATAATAACAATAATAATAATTTGTTAGTTATTATTATTGTTTTTATTATTATTATAATTACTATAAATTGAAAATATGAATACATATATGTTTATTATTGTTGTTGTTTTGTTACGCTTATTGTTGTTTTTTTAAATGAGATTGGAATTTTTTCAGAAAAAAAATTATAATCAAGCCATTTTTTTTTTTACAAAGGAGAAAAAAAAGCAAGGTAAATGTGAGCGATATGACAAATATATCACAATTCTCAATGGTATTCCTATGATACATAATGTAGAGTTGAGGGGTAAAAAACTGTGATGATTTTATATAATGCCTGTAAACAATATCCACAGTACCTCAGAAAAAATATATTGTGCCAATCTATCGGTTTTACAGTAATTCAAAGAGACTTGTACACTGGATTCTTCACCTTCATTAATCTAAGACTAATAATAAACACAAGGATTTTCTTGTGTTGTTACTCCTCATAAGCATCAAAAGACATAACTAAAATCATGTTAACATTAACAGTGTCTGCCATTTCATACCAAATAGCAGCTAAGCTGCTAGCTGAAGAGCGAAGTGACAGCTAGCGTGCTAGTCTTACAAACATCAAATTTCAGAAATAAATATAAATAATCAAACAGAACTTAATATTTACAGTTTGTTTATATTATTCAGAAAATTACACCTAGTGCAGGCTCCAAGTGATTCTAACGTGCTGACATGTTTCTGTCATGTTTATTACCATTTCAGTGATTGGCAGTTGATTACATTTTTCCGGGTCGAACCAATCCTCACAATTAGAAGCTGGGCATCCATCGTGGGACACCATCCAAAATCTGTAGCTGTATTCATATTAGGATGCTGTCATGCTCACAGTCCCACAGCACATCCAACCTTCATGTCCACTGCTCCACATAAACAACACAAGCAATACAGGTACATTGTGGCACCAAGGTTCAGGGAACAGAGCAGTGAGTGAGCAGAGCAGAGTGAAACCTACAGCCCGCAACATGAGCAACAGAGCACTGAACCGACAGCACAAAACAGCATACACACGGAAAATCTGACATGCACTAGGTTCAGAAAGCCAGGACAGGAAAATTATCAGCTCAAGCTTGGGCCTGTCAGAGCTATAAACAACTGTATGCTGGCAGTGCCAACTGAATGGTTGTGTATTTTATTTAGGCAGTTGGGAACATAATCATTACTCGAATGTGGACCAGAACAACCATCTGAGCTAGAGAGGTGGTCTCAATCAGCTTCCAACATCAACTAAAGAGAACAGTCCAACTGCTGAAAGTGAAGTGATCATGCTGTGTATTATGGACTGCAGGCAGCAAGAAGGCAAGACTAGTGTGCTGCGGCATTAAAATGCACTCTGAAAATCTAGACTAAAGGAACAAATCCTCAAAACAAATGGTGGATGTTGATCTTGATCTTTTAAACTATTTTATGGAATGAATTAGTAATTTATTTAGAATTGGTTCCGGGGTGTCTATGCTCAACTTATTTCCATGGCATCAATGCAGTTTCCAAAAAAAGGTGGTTTAAATTCTCATTTGCTGTATTTCTGCCCAGCAACTAAAAGCTTATCTTGTACATTTCTGGCTTGTGTAAATATGCACAGTGTGCAACCGTATCAAATCCAAAACGCTATTGAACCAGACAACCTTATTTTAGATATGAATCTGATTTATTTTCTCTTTGGTCTGAATTTATTTGTTTGTTTAGACATTCTATGAGAGAGGCAAACATTATTTCAAAGCATTTTCTCAAATACAAAATATGCTTCGTGATATTGGATTTAACAAAGTGGCAGCAAAAAATTTCAGAATTTCTAGAAATGTTCATGGGATGAATAGTACAGCCTGGCATTACTGAATGTGGGCATTCCTGAGTGAATTAGTGTCAGAGTGCACTGCTGATGAGATCAAAGTCTTGACACAATGTCCACTGATCCAGTGAGTTGTAGCATCAATTCAGGTGCAAAAAACTTTCAAAGAGATCACATTTTCATATTTTTTCAGAAAAAAACACTAAATATGTGGAACCGATGGATATGGAGAAGGGTGGATGGAATAAGGAAAGAAAAGGGTGAGGGTGAGAGAAGATCTCTTGACTTCATCCATGTGTGATCAATTTAATATTGCAAGGGTTTAGGTTTAAGGTTGTGTGTGTGTGTGTGTGTGTGTGTGTGTGTGTGTGTAGAGACCCCCAAGGAGCAACACCTGGATGAAATGTTGCAGCAAATTGGATGAAGAGATCAGTGAAACTGAGAAAGAGAAAACCAGGAAATAGATAAAGACAAAAAGAAAACACATATTGCAGGGTAAATAATGTTCCATGCATGAACTGAATCAGGGTCATAGCTGTTGAAGCTTCTAAATACACATACTGCTCCTCCTTCTGCTCCTCCTCCTCATCTGTTACTATTTGTGTTTGCGCTTGCTCTCACACTGTGGCAGAATTATGATGGTCATGGTTTAATACCATGAGGCTCAACCAAATATTTCTGGACAAGCCAGTGTCCAAAAAAAACACATGCTCAAGACAAATGTATTCGATCAGTGATCGCAGTATTAAAGTCACAGTACTGGTCTGTGATGGTGAAGGAGGATCTCGGTTTTCTCGGACGTTTGCAGATGAAGCTTTTTGTTTACCAGTCAATCTATGTCCCGTGGTCAGGAGCTGTGAGTAGTGACCAAAAGAACATGGTTGCGAGTAGAGGAACCAGAAATTAGGTTCCTCCTCAGGTTTTATGTGCTGACTCTCTGTGATAGGGTGAGGAGCTTGACAATTCAAGAGAGCACTGGAGTAGAATCACCCATGCTCTGAATTGAGACGAGACAGTTGAGGTGATTTGGGCATTTACAATGATGCCCTCTGGTCATCTTCTAGTAGAGGTGTCTCAGGCACGCCTCACTGGCTGGAGACAAGACCCAGGACCCACTGGAAAGATTATATCTCCAGTTATACTGGGAATTTCAGGGATTCACCCAGAAAGAACTGAAATATGTGGCTGGGAATAGAGAAGTCTGGCCTGACCTTCTCAGCTTGTTGCCACCTTGACCCTCACCAGGAAAAATCTGAATGATTTCTTCATTATTCCTATGTCCCTACACTGTTGTCTAGTATAGGGGGGGGGGGGAACCCACAGGTGGCCACACGTAAAAATATATACAGTGGTGTGAAAAAGTGTTTGCCCCCTTCCTCATTTCCTGTTCCTTTGCATGTTTGTCACACTTAAGTGTTTCGGAACATCAAACCAATTTAAACAATAGTCAAGGACAACACAAGTAAACACAAAATGCAATTTGTAAATGAAGGTGTTTATTATTAAAGGTGAAAAAAAATCCAAACCATCATGGCCCTGTGTGAAAAAGTGATTGCCCCCCTTGTTAAAACATACTATAACTGTGGTTGTCCACACCTGAGTTCAATTTCTCTAGCCACACCCAGGCCTGATTATTGCCACACCTGTTCACAATCAAGGCATCACTTAAATAGGAGCTGCTTGACACAGTAAGGTCCACCAGAAGATCCTTAAAAAGCTACACATCATGCCGAGACCCAAAGAAATTCAGGAACAATTGAGAAAGAAAGTAAAATTGAGATCTATCAGTCTGGAAAGGGTTATAAAGCCATTTCCAAAGCTTTGGGAATCCGCAACCACAGTGAGAGCCATTATCCACAAATGGCGAACAGACATGGAACAGTGGTGAACTTTCCGAAGAGTGGCGGCCGCCCAAAATTACCCCAAGAGCGCAGCGACGACTCATCCAAGAGGTCACAAAGACCCCACAACAACGTCCAAAGAACTGCAGGCCTCACTTGCCTCAGTTAAGGTCAGCGTTCATGCCTCCACCATCAGGAAAAGACTGGGCAAAAATGGCCTGCATGGCAGAGTTCCAAGGAGAAAACCACTGCTGAGCAAAAAGAACATCAAAGCTCGTCTCAATTTCTCCACAACACATCTTGATGATCCCCAAGACTTTTGGGACAACATTCTGTGGACCGATGAGACAAAAGTGGAACTCTTTGGAAGGTGTGTGTCCAAGTATATCTGGCGTAGAAGGAACACTGCATTTCATAAAAAGAACATTATACCAACAGTAAAATATGGTGGTGGTAGTGTGATGGTCTGGGGCTGTTTTGCTGCTTCAGGACCTGGAAGACTTGCCGTGATAAAAGGAACTATGAATTCTGCTGTCTACCAAGAGATCCTGAAGGAGAATGTCCGACCATCTGTTCGTGTACTCAAGCTGAAACGAACTTGGGTTCTGCAGCAGGACAATGATCCTAAACACACCAGCAAGTCCACCACCGAATGGCTGAAGAAAAACAAAATGAAGACTTTGGAGTGGCCTAGCCAAAGTCCTGACCTGAATCCTATTGAGATGTTGTGGTATGACCTTAAAAAGGCCGTTCATGCTCGAAAACCATCTAATGTAACTGAATTAGGACAATTCTGCAAAGATGAGTGGGCCAAAATTCCTCCAGGACGCTGTAAAAGCCTCATTGCACGTTATCCGCAAACGCTTGGTTGAGTTGTTTGCTGCTAAGGGTGGCCCAACCAGTTATTAGGTTTAGGGGGCAATCACTTTTTCACACAGGGCCATGATGGTTTGGATTTTTTTTCACCTTTAATAATAAACACCTTCATTTACAAATTGCATTTTGTGTTTACTTGTGTTGTCCTTGACTATTGTTTAAATTGGTTTGATGTTCCGAAACACTTAAGTGTGACAAACATGCAAAGGAACAGGAAATGAGGAAGGGGGCAAACACTTTTTCACACCACTGTATAACTTAAATTTACTACGTACTCTGCTTTGTGAGCGATTCTTTATCCTGAGATGTATGTGTATGGCTGATTTACAAGCCTGTTCCATTTTTTTTAAAACAAAAAACAAAACAAAAACATAGACGTTCATGTTGACTTTGCAGCACCACTATGGCCCATTGGTGGAAAACCAATGGTTTCCAGAATTAAAATAAGATCTTTATAACAGCAGACATGATTACTAGTCTCTCACAAAACAGAACCATTAAACTTGCTCATTACAACTCAGTTTCAGGCTTCAGCAATTCAATCGTGGTGTGTTAATGATGGTGTGTTTTTAATGTGAATATCAAAAGCAGATTCTAGGTTAATAACTTGGATGGTGTGTGTGTGTGGTGTGTTTGTGCGCATGCATGCATCTTACGCTCTTTAAATGTGGTGTAGAGGATGCGGAAGCGGCTGCGGCGGCTGTGCTCATCGGCCCACATACGCACAACACCCAGCGCGGTTCTCAATGTCACGTCACTAGCCACCGTGCTGCAAAATTTACACTTCAGATCCTCAACAGAGCCGCTGCCATCATACACAGCCACGAAGTTTCGCTTGCACTCATTTGAGTTCTGCATCTCATAGTCCAAGAATCGCAGGTAGATCTGAACATAGACAGAAAGAGAGAGAGAGAAAGAGATGTATATTTATATATAGACTTTAAATAATGTATAAAACATAATTTTCTGCTGCTATTACAAATGGCTAGCCAGCTACATAGTTAAATGCTTGCAACTAGCTCACATTTCTCACAGCTTGATTTGCATCATCAAATTATTAGCAATTTATGAAAATCTAACCAAGACAGTCAAAATATACACTAACTAAATCTATTTTGTTTATCACTAACATTCATGGGCGTAACCACGCACTTTTTGGGGGAGGCCCCCCCCCCAATGTTGAGGAAATACCAATCTGTCCAACCCCCGCCCTCCAACATGTCCTGCTTTAATTTTCCCTGCCAACGGATCTGTCTTTTCTTCATCTATTCTATTTATTTTATTTATCTATTTATTTATGTCTATTCTTTTTTAATACAGTGGTGTGAAAAAGTGTTTGCCCCCTTCCTCATTTCCTGTTCCTTTGCATGTTTGTCACACTTAAGTGTTTCGGAACATCAAACCAATTTAAACAATAGTCAAGGACAACACAAGTAAACACAAAATGCAATTTGTAAATGAAGGTGTTTATTATTAAAGGTGAAAAAAAATCCAAACCATCATGGCCCTGTGTGAAAAAGTGATTGCCCCCTAAACCTAATAACTGGTTGGGCCACCCTTAGCAGCAACAACTGCAACCAAGCGTTTGCGATAACGTGCAATGAGGCTTTTACAGCGTCCTGGAGGAATTTTGGCCCACTCATCTTTGCAGAATTGTCCTAATTCAGTTACATTAGAGGGTTTTCGAGCATGAACGGCCTTTTCAAGGTCATACCACAACATCTCAATAGGATTCAGGTCAGGACTTTGGCTAGGCCACTCCAAAGTCTTCATTTTGGTTTTCTTCAGCCATTCGGTGGTGGACTTGCTGGTGTGTTTAGGATCATTGTCCTGCTGCAGAACCCAAGTTCGTTTCAGCTTGAGTACACAAACAGATGGTCGGACATTCTCCTTCAGGATCTCTTGGTAGACAGCAGAATTCATAGTTCCTTTTATCACGGCAAGTCTTCCAGGTCCTGAAGCAGCAAAACAGCCCCAGACCATCACACTACCACCACCATATTTTACTGTTGGTATAATGTTCTTTTTATGAAATGCAGTGTTCCTTCTACGCCAGATATACTTGGACACACACCTTCCAAAGAGTTCCACTTTTGTCTCATCGGTCCACAGAATGTTGTCCCAAAAGTCTTGGGGATCATCAAGATGTGTTGTGGAGAAATTGAGACGAGCTTTGATGTTCTTTTTGCTCAGCAGTGGTTTTCTCCTTGGAACTCTGCCATGCAGGCCATTTTTGCCCAGTCTTTTCCTGATGGTGGAGGCATGAACGCTGACCTTAACTGAGGCAAGTGAGGCCTGCAGTTCTTTGGACGTTGTTGTGGGGTCTTTTGTGACCTCTTGGATGAGTCGCCGCGCCGCTCTTGGGGTAATTTTGGCCGGCCGGCCACTCCTGGAAAGTTCCCCCACTGTTCCGTATCTTCGCCATTTGTGGATAATGGCTCTCACTGTGGTTCGCTGGATTCCCAAAGCTTTGGAAATGGCTTTATAACCCTTTCCAGACTGATAGATGCCAATTACTTTCTTTCTCAATTGTTCCTGAATTTCTTTGGGTCTCGGCATGATGTGTAGCTTTTAAGGATCTTCTGGTGGACCTTACTGTGTCAAGCAGCTCCTATTTAAGTGATGCTTTGATTGTGAACAGGTGTGGCAATAATCAGGCCTGGGTGTGGCTAGAGATATTGAACTCAGGTGTGGACAACCACAGTTATAGTATGTTTTAACAAGGGGGGCAATCACTTTTTCACACAGGGCCATGATGGTTTGGATTTTTTTTCACCTTTAATAATAAACACCTTCATTTACAAATTGCATTTTGTGTTTACTTGTGTTGTCCTTGACTATTGTTTAAATTGGTTTGATGTTCCGAAACACTTAAGTGTGACAAACATGCAAAGGAACAGGAAATGAGGAAGGGGGCAAACACTTTTTCACACCACTGTACATTTCCACTTGTTAAGGAACATCGGTGAACATCCCCTCCAATTTTACACTTGGTTGCGCCCATATGCAACACAAGTTCATTGATATATTATAGCAGCTCAGTCTGTAAGAAATAGAGACAGCAGCTAGTGCTTGGACCCCCCCAATGTCCATACCATAGTTACGCCCTTGCTAGCATTTATCACAAACTATCCAAGATCCAAGTTAGACTACTAGCATATAGACTCTGTGAATAAAGTTTCCAACAATCAACCGAGCATCCTGTCTCCCCATAGTTTTAGTTTAATCACTGCAAATATTAAGTTCACTGCCTTAATATTTCTTAAAAAGCAAACAGTGTCAACACAAACCTGCAGTTAGACAAAGCCATAACATGAAAACCCCTACCCCTGAACACTTCTTTCTAATTGGACATTTTTTGGTTTTATTATTATTTTTTATTTCCAAAACATTTCTGGGTGTTTGTCATTTCATTTTTATATGTTGCAATTTCACAATAAATATTAAAAAGGTTCTGACATGATTTGACTTAGATTAAAACCTGCCATTTTATTAGGCGTGTGTAGACTATTTGTATCCACTGTAACACTGAAACAAACTGTGATTTGGGCATAATTGAAAAGTTAAGACAATTTGATTTATATAACGCTATTAACAACAGACATTGTCTCAAAGCAGCTTTACAGAAATCCCAATGTAGATGTCATGTCCAAGATTCCAAACTGATGCTGATCATCATTGGTGGGATCAGATTTGAGGCTTGATGGATAAATTCAGGATAAAGCATAAGATAATAGAACAGTACAATATCATAAACTGAAATCTCAAAAAGAAGATAATCCATCTGGTTTGCTGTGTGTGAAATGATTGCTAGTTTTCAGGTACTATGGTCAATATAGACTGTAAAGATGTACCCTGTGTGTTCTCTTAGTCTAGTTTAATGGACAGCATTTCCATATTCCCAGTGTAAGAATTTATTTTGTATGTAGGGATCACGTTATGAAGTTGGATACAGAAGCAAGCACAGATGTTCAAACAGTTTAATAAACAAATAAACAACAAAACAAAGATAACTCGGCAAAATACTGTAGCTAAGGCTAAACATAAACTATGAAACAATAACATGGTACAGGGACAAAGGTCAAGATAGACAAACAGTGGCTATATTCTAAGGCCATACAGAGTTCATATACATCCATAATGAACTTTTTCACACTATCTGTTGTTACCCAGATGAGGATGGGTTCCCTTGAATTGAATTGAATATAGGCTAGTTGTATGGGCTGCATCTCTGATCAGTCTTCTCCTTGTCTGAGCTGAAAGTTTAGAGGGACGGCCAGGTCTTTGTAGATTTGCAGTGGTCTGATACTCCTTTCATTTCAAAATGATCGCTTGCACAGTGCTCTTTGGGATGTTTAAAGCTTGGGAAATCTTTTTGTATCCAAATCCAGCTTTATACTTCTCCACAACAGTATTACGGACCTGCCTGGTGTGTTCCTTGGTCTTCATGATGCTCTCTGCGCTTTCAACAGAACCCTGAGACTATCACAGAGCAGGTGCATTTATACAGAGACTTGATTACACACAGGTGGATTCTATTTATCACCATCAGTCATTTAGGACAACACTGGATCATTCAGAGATCCTCGCTGATCTTCTGGAGTGAGTTTGCTGCACTGAAAGTAAAGAGGCTGAATAATTTTGCATGCACCACTTTTCAGTTTTTTATTTGCTAAAAAAGTTTAAAATATCCAATAGATTTCGTTCCACTTCACAATTGTGTCCCACGTGTTGGTGATTCTTCACAAAAAATTACAATTTTATATCTTTATGTTTGAAGCCTGAAATGTGGCAAAAGGTTGAAAAGTTCAAGGGAGCCGAATACTTTCGCAAGGCACTGTATTTATTTATGAATTATTTTCTATAATTATAATATGTCACAAACATTAAGGTAATTATATGCTGCAGATCATTTCATTAGTTCAATTTGACATTTAAATTTACTGTAAAGGACTTGTCTACGTAAACTTTTTTTAGGTATCAAAACTGGTTACTGTTTGGTTGATATCAGTGGCTACATTTACATGCATATCAATATTCCATCATTAATTGGAATTTAGCAATATTATAATTAGTATTGAATCATGTAAATATCGTTGCCCAATTCAGATTAAGACATAGATATTCTGATTCCCACCCTTGGAATATGCCTGTTTTAACTACATTTATTTATTTATTAATTTTTATACGATTCATTTAGGGGCTCACGGTGGCTTAGTGGTTAGCACTTTTGCCTCACACCTCCAGGGCACCGGGGCCATGTGTATGCGTAGTTTGCATGTTCTGTGGGGGTTTCCTCCGGGTACTCTGGTTTCCTCCCCCAGTGGGAGCCTTTCCCAATCAATGGGAAAGGCTTTAAATCTACCCTGAGAATAGTGGACATGATGTTAAAAAAAAAGAACAAAAACCATGGAGATCAGGGCAGAAGGAAAAAATTATGGCCAAGATGACAAGGAGAGACATTGCATTTATCACACTTGTCCTCTACGTCGGGATACATCACAGAAAGTCTCGACTTGGACAGATGGACCCTGTGTAAAACTTTCAACTGGATTAGTCCAAGACGAGCACAAGAAGTGGTAGCCTGTACCCTCCCTATAGCATGTTCCCAACATTCCTCACTTATCTGTACTCCTAACTCCGCATCCCACGCATTCCTAATTTTTGTACTTGCCTCACCACCTCGCCAGAATAAAATCATAAGTCCTAGAAATCATTCCTCTCTGATGTGTATTGTTTGAAAACAAGCTTTCCCACGCCTGTTCAGGTGGCTCAGAGGGGAAATTAGGAAAACATCGAAACAAAATTCAGAATTTGAAAATAACGAAAAAGATGTGTGGCAGGGAGGTCATAAGTAGATGACAGACTGGCAAAGCTATCAAAGACACCATCGGCATACAGATTTCTAACTTGCTTAATACCCTTGTCATACCATACTGAAAATGTGGTGTCCAAACACGATGGAGGAAATAGATGGTTGTCGTCTAAAAGACCCAAAGAGGATGCACCTACAAATTAAAAGCGCCGTCTAAACTGATAAAAAAGCCTTAAGTGTATTGAGGACAACTTGGTTATCAGCATATAGGGAGAGTTTTGTAGGTAGAGAGGAATAAAGTAAAGCAGGTAAAGAGGATTCACTACAAGAAGATAGTTCCAATTTACACAAAGAAGATCCAGGAGATTTAACCCAGTAGCAAAGTTTATGAATGTACGCAGCCCAGTAATAGTATTGAAAATTGGGTAATGCAAGTCGTCCACTAAGTCTACATAGCTGCAATAAAGATTTGCGAAGCTTTGGTGGCTTCCCACCCCAAATAAAAGTACTAATTATCTTATCCGATGAATCGAAGAATGATTTTGGCAGAAAAAGAGGAACTTGCTGGAACAAGAAAAGAAACTTCGGGAATATATTCATTTTGATGACATTGATCCTGAAAATTAGAGAAAGGGGGAGGTGACCCCAACTCTGAATGTTGGAATATGCCTGTTTTTATTGGAAATTTGTTGCATGCAAACACCTTATTCAGAAAATCCACTGAAAGGAGATATATGCACATACTCAGTCCACAAGGAATTGTGGATGCTAACAGATTCTTAGCTGTAGGCTAGGAATTTAGGAATGACAAGTCAAGGATACTTACAACAACCATGTATACAGGAATATTCTGATGCCTGTATGCATATAAACATTGTATTCAGAATATGGCTGCAACCCGAACCTTAAATGGAACTTGATGTGCATGTAAACGTAGTCAATGACCAACTCAATATTTTTATATCTTGAAACTCTGTTTTACCATGGTAATTTTTAATTACTAACAATATTAACTTCATCAATGCAAGTTTACATATTATTTTATACTCGTCCATACCTAATTTGTATTAAAATTCCTGAATAAATACACATAGGTATACACTCCATTTAAAAAGACAAGAGAAGAAATTATTTTTTGAAATACAAAAAGCTGGCACCTGAAATCCAAAAACAATAATACAGAAGTAACATTTGCAGTAACCTGTATATAAGAAACAAATCTAAAAAATATTTTCATTACACTTAAAATCCACCCTCTCCAATCCTAGTCTATCAAAGCCCTTAAAACAAATTCACTGTGTTTTGTTTATACAAATAGCAGACAATATACTTGAAGATGCCACTGAAACTGTAAAATTAGCTTCTACAGTAAACCAGGGATGGGAAATTCCAGTCCTTGAAGGCCACTGTCCTGCAGAGTTTTCTTACTACATTACATCCCTAATGGAGTTTTAAGACTGATGGTATTCTTAGTCCTAGTGAACCAGTATCAGGATATATTTTTGATATAGACTTCAAAGCACTGGATGTGAGGCAGGTGTGTTTGATGGTAAATGGTAAATGGTCTGCACTTATATAGCACTTTACACTGTTTCTCATTCACTCATTCACACACACACAAACACACACACACACACACACACACGCACGCACACGCACGCACGCACGCACGCACGCACACACACACACACACACACACACCAATGGTAGCAGAGCTGCCATGCCAGGCACAATAGTTTTGTTCTCAGTTAGGGTTAAAGGGTAAATGTGGGACCTATTTAGGGTCCTGTTTGAGAGAACATCAAGAGCCTGCTCATATGTTCTGGGAAGGGGTGGAGCACATCTGTTGATTTTATGAAATACTTTTTGGAATACAAAGTAACATTTGAGGATTATTGTGGATTGTTTTACTTTGGAGGACAGGTCTCAGGCAGTGATTTCTTGTTCCAATCATGAGACTTTAGTGTTATCATGTGGAAACCAAGGCAACCTTGGCACAATAGAGATTTTAGAAGATGCTTTGCTGAGGAGAGGGATTAGTTCAATGTAAAGATGTTGAGGTGTATTGGAATTTTCTGATGAGTTTTTTTTAAGAAATCACAAAAAACAATTTTTTTAAACCAATTTGTTTTCCATCTAGAGCTTGAACATGAATTGGGGTTTTCAGAAGTTTTACTGGAATTTGGAATGCCACCATATATGAATTTCAGGAGTCCACATAGTGCATACTAACACACTAACATATGGTTGTTCTCTTTGCTCAGCTTTGTTAAATACAAGGATCTTAGAGCTTGTCTGGGCAAATGGATAGCATGGTAAGGGCATCCAGGGAAAGATCTCTATCCCTACAAGTCAGTTTTGTAAACATATTCTTCCTAAATTCTTGATGAATAGCAGCAATGCGAACAGGTTTGTTCCATCTGCTTCTGGCAGCCAATGTGCTGCAGTGCAGTGTGCTTTGTTTCAGGGTTAGGAGACTTTATCCTACTTCTTTGTCAGCAGGTGGTTGGTAATACACACTGCAAAAGAGTTCAACAAGACTTTTATGACCACACAGTGGTTTGCATGTGCTCACGTGCTTTTACACGTGTGTCTCTTCATAAGATAAAGAAACACTGTAACTGTGGATAGTTTTCTGTTTGGATATGATTTAGTTGAAGTGTGACTTGCTGGGGATCATGGAACTTGGGGTTTGTGGTGGGTGCAGACATAGACATGACAGGCAGAGGTGACAGTGGCAATGAAAACTCCCTGAGATGACATGAAGATTATAACCTCTTGAAAAGTGATCCTACCCTCTTCTGGGTGACACTAAATACAGTGGCAAGAAAAAGTATGTGAACCTTTTGGAATTTCATGGTTTTTTGAATAACTTTGTCTTAAAATGTGATCTGATCTTCATCTAAGTCAAGGGTATTGACAAATATAATGTGTCTAAAATAATAACACACAAAAAAATCTGATCTTTCATGTCTTTATTGAGAACCTTTGAGTTAATGACCTCAAAAAAGCTTTTTTTTTGCATACCTGGAGTCTCATTAAGAAAATGAATTTGGAGGTGTGGACTACAGCTACTTTGACTGATATAAAACCTTCAAACTTTTGGAGGGTGCTATGCACAAGAAGCATATGCTTATGTGAGCCATGCCTCGCCAAAAAGAGCTTTCAGAGTATCTACGATCAAGAATTGTTGACTTACGTAAAGATGCCAATGGTCACAAAGTGATTTCAAAGACTGTAGAAATTCACCGGTCTACAGTTAGGCAAACATTTTACAAATGAAGACACTTTGGGACTGTTGCTACTAGAATTGGGTGCCTAGTCAAAATGAACCCAAGAGCACATCAAAGACTCATCAATGAGGTAAAGAAACAACCCCAAATGACAGCAAAGATTTGAAGGCATCATTGGAATTGTCTAACATCTCTGCTCATGAGTCTACAAAAACCACATTGACCACAAAAGAGCACATTGACAATCCACAGCGGTATTGACAAAATGTTTTGTGGACTGATGAAACTAAGATTGAATTATTTGGAAAAAACACACAGTAGAATATTTGGCGTAGAAAGGGCACGGCATATCAAAATGAAAACATCATCCCAACCATGAAGTATGGTGAAGGAAATTTCATGATTTGGGCCTGCTTTGCTGCATAAAGGCTTGACAAGCTTGCAAACATTGAGGGGAAGATGAAATCCCAAGTAGAGTCAGACAATTCTTCAGGATAATATGAGAATGTCTGTACATCAGCTGAAGCGGTGTAGAAGTTGAGTGATGCAACAGGACAACAACCCAAAACACAGATGCAAGTCCACAACAGAATGGCTTCAGAAAAACAAAATCCGCCTTTTGGAGTGGCCAATCAGAGCCCAGACCTCAACCCAATAGAGATGCCACAGAATGATTTGAAGAGAGCCATACACATGAGACGTCCAAAGATTATAACAGAGCTAAAGCATTTCTGCCAGGAAGAATGGGCTAAAATTCCTTCTGAATGATGAGCAGGTCAGATCTACAGCTACAGGAAGCACCTGGTTGAGGTTATAAGGTTCATATACTTTTTCTTGCCACAGTACTGGGATTATATTCACTACAGTATGCAGTCATATAGGGCAGACAGTACCAAATGTATTGAAAGGATACTAGGTTTGGGCTTGAAGTGCAGGTTTGGGCTTTGTTAAAATAAGCCACTGCAATCAAACCTAGAGGTTAAGACAATTCATAAAAACTATTAATGGGCAAAAGGTCCGTATAGTGGCAAACAGAGCAAGGCTAAAGAGTAAATCCTTAAGATGAATTAGTATCTGAATTGGATAATCAGACAGGCAAATGCAAATATAAGGCTCAATAACATCACATAGCCTATCCCAGGGGACCCGACCTATCGCAGGGCACAATTGCACACACACTCATACCCATTCACACACTATGGACAATTTAAAGATCTACAGTGCATGTATTTAGACTGCAAGAGGAAACTGGTCTACCCGGAGGAAACCCCCAAAGCACTGGGAGAACATGCAAACTCTGAGCAATCTGGGTGGGCAAACATCATAAACAAATATATTATTATTATTATTATTATTATTATTATTGCTGTTATTATGAAAGATGTTAAATATTATTATTTGACAGCGTCAATGTCAAAATGTTCTACTCAAATCTACGACGATCTATGAAAAAGTAGGTGAAAAGTTGAAACAGATGACTAGCAACACCAGGAGTAAAATTTTGCATATTGTTAATTTCTTTTGCACATGCTGATCATATTTGATAAATGAGGAACTGTACCTGGGTGTTTGTGTTTGTGTGTGTGTGTGTGTGTGTCTATGGACAAACATGCTCTGTAGGATGCACAGAGCTTAATGAAGAAGCTTCTTCATTAAAAATAAACTATTGCAGAAGCAACATCATTGTGTGTCTCTATGTGTCCTCAACATGATACATATACACACGCCATCACCATCATATGTACGTATAACATGATACATATACACACGCCATGACTAATGAGCTGGAGATCATAGCATCTCATCAACAATCTGAATGTGAAATAATGTGTGTTTTGCAAAGTACAGATTATGGCTATCAAGGATATCATGATATCATGAGGATTATGTAATGCCAAGATAATTTTTAAATTGTTGGAAAACAACATCTCATTTTAAATATGGCTAAACATGTCAGATTAATTGCTGTTGTTAAAATGAGTGGTTATTAAAGTCTTTATGGGATTCACTAACTCAGCAGAAACACCTACTTGATTCATTTCCATATACATGCATGAATCCCACTGGCACCTGAAATGTCCATTTACCTTCTAATTTGAATTTGTCTGCCTGCCTCTTAAAATAAAAGCTTTAATTTCATTTCATCTGTCTGAAATCCCATTACATGACAACAGCAACCCAAAGTATAAAAGTATTTTGCCATAACATTTTGCCATGACCCTCTCAGTCTCCAGACTTTATTTGAAGTGTATGGAGGCTGAAAATGACAACTGACACAATCTAAAACATAGGAAAACTAAGTAAAAAAGGGGATGCTGTGATAATTAAACTGATGCCATTTTGTTTTTGCAATATTTTGTTATAGATCTCTGCAACCCAATACACTAAAGCCATGATTTACTATGATTTTTTACTATTAAAATAACAAGTGTTAGGTTCGATATCATATTCCGATATATGATATCGTACAGTTGTTCCCTTTCAATGGGAACTCAATGTTGCTGGGTCCAGTTCAGAGCTTGGCAATGCATACAGATGTGGCCTTTAAGAATGCGCGTTTTTTCATGTGGTATCATGCGATTCATAACGTGCGATGACGCGGTATACTGCAGGCACGGTTCTCAGAATATAAATTAATTTGTTGTGCTTCACATAATACCCACCAGATGGCACATGGAACAACATACTGTAGCTAAAATGGTAAATGTGCACTTATATAGCGCTTTTATCCAAAGCGCTTTACACTGTGTCTCATTCACCCATTCACACACACACCAATGGTAGCAGAGCTGCCATGCAAGGCGCTAGCTTGCCATCAGGAGCAACTTGGGGTTCAGTGTCTTGCCCAAGGACACTTCGGCATGTGGATTCACCCGGGCCGGGAATCGATCGGCCACAATCGATTACGATTAGTGGACAACCTGCTCTATCAACTGCGCCACAGCCGCCCATAGCTGAACACAATACAATAAAAATGGAATTCGTGGCCGAATGGTTCTCATAAAAATATAAAATTTCTAATAAAAACTTATGATAAACTTAATTTAAACAAGTTTTTAAATTACAAGATTATGTAAAATATAAAATGTGTGTATTGAGTACAGGTACATTGATGTGATGTTGCATGTGTGCTTGATAGTGCAGTGGTAACATGCAGGCTTAATATGCTAGTGCTTGGGGTTCGAGCCTCAGCTCAATTAACTTGTTTTTTAAATGAGTGGGGTTTTTTTCACTGTAGAAAGTTCATCGAGGTAACAGTGAATGAACTCTGCGTGAACAACAATGACTTGAGGCCCATGCCACTAAGAAGATTCAGGTGATGGACTATTAGCAAGTTATTGTTATTGATTTGTATAATTCCAACAATTATTATGTTTTTTCTTCACTATTTAGCTGTATTTTTATTTTAAGTATCTAATAAATTGTAATTTTTATGATTTTTAGGTTATTCTTCATTTACTACAGCTTCTGACCATCAAATCAAAACATACTGATGATTTGATGACATAATGCTTATTTATTCAGAAATAGAAGTAACTAAATACAAAATTGCTACTTTCAATTTTAACTCTGACAGCATGCTTTCAGTGGATCAGGTCCCATTTATATTTTTGATGAGCTGCAGAGATATTCAAGACAACTATATCATATATTTTATTTGTTTAATTTATAAAATTGTTTCATTCAGTGTCATGTTTGTGATTTTTATTCGATGTGTAGAATATTTAGATTAAGCAATGTCCAGAAATAGGTACATTTTTATAGCCTACCATTTCATTCTCCAGTTTAACTTTTATTTAACTGTAGATAAAAATAAAAATAAATGATTGCCTTGTAACATTATTTTACAATGACAGAAAACACTGCCTATTCCAAATGAAGTTTTACTTTTTCCCTGTTCAGAACAATCAACATATATTGTTCACGCTAGGGGAATATTGTTTACAATTTTCTAATAGGGGGCGCACGGTGGCTTAGTGGTTAGCACGATCGTGTTAGCCATGTGTGTGCGGAGTTTACATGTTCTCCCCGTGCTGCTTTTGTACTCCGTTTTCCTCCCCCAGTCCAAAGACATGCATGGTAGGTTGATTGGCGTGTCTAAATTGTCAATAGTGTATGAATGGATATGTGATTGTGCCCTGCGATGGACTGGCACCCTGTCCAGGGTGTACCCCGCCTTATGCCCTATGCCTCCTGGGATAGGCTCCAGGTTCCCCGCGACCTTGAAGGAGGAATAAGTGGTTGAAGATGGATGGATGGATGGATGGATGGATTTTCTAATAGGTCTTATTGAGCAGCTGATAATTTCTTACTGACCTATTTCACTGTCCAGCCAGTTACAATTATGACCAAGAATTTTCTTAAGTTAGTGAAAGTAAGAAAAGGAATGCAGTTTGTTTAATTGGGCAATCCAGGGAGTAAAATGCAAATTCTCACTTACTGTAGCTTTGTTACGATATGGCCAGCAGATGGCACTGTGGCTCGTCTTTGGACGAGTCACATGACTTTGTTTTGATCGCTCGCTTCCGGGTTGAGTGTTAGCTTAAGTACTTTGATTTGTCACAGGTGTCCATGCTTTTTGTTAATTATGTTGATTATTTAAACGCCTGGGTGACTGAGCACTTCGCTCAGTGTAATTAGTTGTATTATTTGTAGCGGTCGTGTCGTTTGTCTTCATGCCATGAAGGATATTGTTATGCCACGTTTCCCGATTCAAGTTTGCCTGTGAAAACCGCGTTTATTTTGGTTTTGTGTTTTAAGTTTAATAAAGACTTTGATCTGCACCTGCATCCGCCTCCAATTACGAAATGTTACAAGCTTCAATAGCTTTGGATTCACATTCAAATGTACTTGGCGATTAATACGCAATTATCATCTTTAAGTAATCTTTCCATTGCCTTATTAAATTGAAGTTGAGGAGCAGAAGAATAAAACTTGATGAGTCATATAAATTCTATACAGGTCAAGTTATTTGTACATATTTGCAGTCTATGACATTGCAGTGGAGGGAAAAGCATTTTACTCAAAGAGAAGAGTTGCTGAGAGGTGATAATAGTTGGGGGGAAGAGGAGATCCACTCGTCAATAAGTAACAGGTGAAAAAGTTTCAGTGTTCATCCTCTTCAAAACACAAACAATTTATTTGTTGCTAAACCCAATCCTACGAAAGCCCTAAGCAGCCATGCATTTTTTTTTCTTTGGCTTTATCCTTCCCGCAGTGACGGTCCCGCAACTTGTACACATGGTATAATTTTTGGGTATAAAAAAGTATCTTAGAGAGGCAGAGTCTTTCAGAAGTAAAGATGGGCAGAGGTTCACCAATCTTTTTTGAGACGTGTTGCTGCCATCAAATTCAAAATTACCTTATTTTTCCCTTAAAAATTTTACATTTCCTCAGTCTAAACATTTTATGTTTTCTTCATTCTATTGTGGGTAAAATATGGGTTTGTGAGATTTGCAAATCATTGCATTTTGTTTTTATTTACATTTTACACAACTTTTACATGTTGATGCTGACAGTTACGTCTTCCTTATTTTATTTATTTTTTTGCTGGAAATCCCCACAGATGACTTTTCTTTCAGTATTCTAAGTTCTTGTGATCAGTGAATATGATGAAAGGGTGTGTTGCTCCCTTCAGCCAGTGTCGCCATTCTTCCAGGGCTAGCTTAACAGCCAAGAGTTCTCTATTGCCCACATCGTAGTTTCTTTCGCCATGAGATACTTCACGTGAAAAGAATGCCACAGGATGCAGTTTGGGCCTCTCTCCGAAACACTGTGAGAGAACAGCTCCAACGCCTGTCTCCGATGTGTCGACCTCCACCACAAATGGTTTGGATGGGTCTGGGTGCTTGATATGGGAGTGGTTGTGAAGGCCTTCTTGAGCTGATCTAGTGCTGCTTGGGCAGCTGGGTTCCATGGCAGGCATTTAGGCTTTCCTCTCAACAAGGTCGTTAGTGGGTTTACTATGGAGCTGAAATTTCTGATGAACCTTCTGTAAAAATTGGCAAAACCCAGGAATCTCTGTAGCTCCTTCACAGTTGCAGGTTTGTACCAGTCTACTACTGTTTTCACTTTTACTGGGTCCATGGTAACCCCCTCAGGGCTGATGATGTACCCCAGAAATGAAACGGTGTCCTTATGGAACTCACACTTTTCAGCTTTGATGTAAAGCTGGTGCTGGAGTAATCGTTGCAGGACTTTATGGACATGGTGAACGTGCACCTCCTTAGAAATGGAACAGATCAATATATTGTCGATGTACGTGATTACGTAACATCCCAGGATGTCCCTTAAGATGTTGTTGATTAGACACTGGAAGACAAAGGGAGTGCTAGAAAGCCCATATGGCATTACTAGGTATTCGTAGTGCCCGGAGGTGGTGCTAATCCCCATCTTTCACTCGTCTCCCTCTCTGATCCGGACCAGTTTGTATGCACTGCAAAAGTCCAGCTCTGTGAAGATGGTGGCAGCGAGAAGTTGTTCTAGAGCAACTGGTACTAATGGAAGAGGGTAGCGATACTTGATACAGCATTGGTTTAGACCCCTGTAGTCTATGCATGGTCGTAGCCCTCTAGCCCTTTCTTTGTTAAAAATGTTGCTGAGGTCCTGGTATTCAGTGGGAATGCGGACTGTAGTTGTTTTGTTTGGGCTCTTGATGGAGGTGGTCGGTAGGGTGATCACGGGTGTCTGAAGACAATGGTTGATGCAATGGGGGGACCAGTGCGTGATCTCCTTGTGAGTCCAAGAAATAACCGGGTTGTGGCGTTCAAACCAGGGGATGCCTAGGACCACTGGATGTCTGGCAGACACCGTGACATAGAACACCATGCTGTCCTGATGGAGTGCGCTGGTCCGGAGGTTAAGTGGTTTAGTACAATGCGTGATGAAATTCCCCCAATGGGGGCCCCATCAATGGCTTGAATCTGGCGTGGTGTGATTAGTGGACGAATGAGGATGTTGTGCTGCTGTATGGTGTTCAGGTCAATGAAATTCCCCGCCACTCCTGAGTCAATCAGTACTTCTAAAGTACAACACAGTCCTGAATATTCTACTATGACCGGCAGCAAGAATACAGATTGAAATGCGCTCTGGGTTAAAGGACCCAATCTCACCCCTGACTGATGTAGCTTAGCCGTTCCGTTGTCTAATATGTCACGGCATTACTTGAAAGGGCATTGTCTGATGAATTGCTTCTCCTCACCACAGTAGAAGCAACAAAGCTCTACCGTAGAGAATACAGAAGCAGATGTAGGCGACAGATTCAGGTAGTATAATCCAGAGGAATAGTCATAGTTCGTAGTCGAGAAACAGGTGAGGGTCAAGCGATCATGCAATAAAAACAAAATGGGGCAAGGCAGAAATCGAGGTCGGGGACGTACACAACGGTCAAAGTCACTTTGCAATAAACCCAGAAGATATGGCTTGGATAATGAGAGAGAAACAAGTCAGCTGAACGTTTACTTCGCAAAGTCTGAATGCATCCATAGTCAATTATATGCTGTGGTGAGAGGGCGGTCATGATTGGCTGCAGGTGTGATCAGGACTCCAGGGAACCTGAGCGCATGCGTAAGTGTTGCTTCTCGGGAAAATGAGTCGTGGCTGGGCTGAGATTTGACAGAGGAACGGAACTGAATGTAGGGAAGTAAAAGTACATTTCTTGAGTAAGAGTATATGTATGGCCAATTAACTATTAAAAGTATTTAATTTTTTCAAAAAGTTACTGAAGTAAATGTAACGAAGTAAATGTACCATGTTACTACCCACCTCCTCAGTACTGAATTCAGTTCAATTAAATTTTATCTGTATAGCACTTTTAACAATGGACATTGTCTCAAAGCAGCTTTACAGAAACATATATACACAGGATACAGAATTTAAATGTGTGAATTTTCCCTAATGAGCAAGCCGGTGGTGATTGTGGCAAGGAAAAATTCCCTAAAATGATATGAGGAAGAAACCTGAAGAGGAACCAGACTCAGAAGGGAACCCACCCTCATCTGGGTGACAACAGATAGTGTGAAAGTATGCTCGATTATGGTTTTCAGAGATAATATCTCTGCTAGAAGGCACTCCATGGGAGATTCCCATCCACAGGGATCTACTGTCTCAAGCCAAGGTATATAAACTGTGGGTCTGGCCAGCTTATAGATACTGGTCTCGCAACTGAGGTTGTAGGGACCATGTTGAACACTAGAGCACCATCCACATGGAAATTGTGTGTGCTCAAGTGGAGACTTTTTGTTTCATGGTGTGAGGAATGTCAGCTGGACCCAGTAAACTGCTCAATTGCTACAGTCCTGGAGTTCTTACAAGGATGTTTCTCAGTGGAGTTGGCTCCTTCTACAATCAAGATCTATGTGGCTGCCATTTTGGCCAGTAATGCACTTATTGATGGAGCCTCTGTGGAGCAATGTCCTCTAACATCGAGGTTTATGTGTGGTGTTAGGTGGCAGACCAATCTGCAGACCACGCATACACTGAATCCCGAAAGTATTCACAGCGCTTCACTTTTTCCACATTTTGTTATGTTACAGACTTATTCCAAAATGGATTAAATTAATTATTTTTCAAAAAATTCTACAAACAATACCCCACAATCTTTGCAAATTTATTTAAAAAAAAGCAGTACATGTACATAAGTATTCACAGCCTTTTCTCAATACTTTGTTGAATCACCGTTGGCAACAGTTACAGCCTCAAGTCTTTTTGAGTATGATGCTACAAGCTTGGCACACCTAGTTTTGTGCAGTTTCTCCCATTTTTCTTTGCAGGACCTCTCACACTTAGGTTGAATAGGGAGCGTTGGTGCACAGCCATTTTCAGATCTATCCAGAGATGTTCAGTCGGGTTCAAATCTGGGCTCTGGCTGGGCCACTCAAGGATATTCACAAAGTTGTCCAGTAGACAGGTTGGTGTGTGCTTAGTGTCGTTGTACTATTGGAAGATGAACCTTCACCCCAGTCTGAAGTCCAGAGCGCTCTGGAGCTGGTTTTCATCAAGGATGTCTCGGTACATTGCTGCATTCATCTTTCCCTGAATCTTGACGAGTCTTCCAGTTCCTGCCACTGAAAAACATCCCCACAGCTGCCACCACCATGCTTCACTGTAGGGATGGTATTGGCCAGGTGATGAGTGGTGCCTGGTTTCCTCCAGACATGACGCTTGCCATTCAGGCCAAAGAGTTCAATCTTTGGCTTGGTCTTGGTCTGAGAGTCCTTCAGGTGCCTTTTGGCAAACTCCAGGCGGGCTGTCACGTGCCTTTTACTGAGAAGTGGCTTCCGTCTGGCCACTCTACCATACAAGCCTGATTGGTGGAGTGCTGCAGAGATGGTTGTTCTTCTGGAAGGATCTTCTCTCTCCACAGAGACACACTGGAACTCTGTCAGAGTGACCATCGGGTTTTTGGTTACCTCCCCAACTGAGGCCCTTCTCCCCCGATCAGTTTGGCCAGGTGGCCAGCACTAGGAAGAGTCCTGGTAGTTCCAAACTTCTTCCATTTACAGATGATGGAGGCCACTGTGGCCAATGGGAACTTCAATGCTGCAGAAATGTTTCTGTACCCTTCCCCAGGTCTGTGCCTCGATAAAATCCTGACTTGAAGGTCTACAGACAATTCTTTGGACTTCATGGCTTGGTTTGTGCTCTGACATGCATTGTTAATTGTGGGACCTTATATAGACTGGTGTGTGCCTTTCCAAATCATGTCCAATCAACTCAATTTACCACAGGTAGACTCAAGGAAGTTGTAGAAACATCTCAAGGATGATTAGTGGAAACAGGATGCACCTGAGCTCAATTTTGAATGTCATGGCAAAGGCTGTGAACATTTATGTACATGCGCTTTTTTTATATTTTTATAAATTTGCAAATATTTCAAACAAACTTCTTTCACGTTGTTATTATGGGTAATTGTTTGTAGAATTTTGAGGAAAATAATGAATTTAATCCATCTTGGAATAAACCTGTAACATAACAAAATGTGGAAAAAGTGAAGCGCTGTGAATACTTTCTGGATGCACTGTACCTTCCTGGGACCTTTCTGTGGTCCTGGAAGGTCTGTGAGGTGCCCCATTTGGACCCTTAGAGTCAGCCACAGAGAAGCTTCTGACTCTAAAGGTAGCACTTCTGCTGGCCCTGGCATCTCTGGAGAAAATAGGAGATCTACAAGCTCTCTTTGTTGCCTTTTCCTGCCTTGACTTTGCCCCTGGATTAGCCAAGGCCGTCCTATAACCTAAGCCAGAGTATACTGCTTAAGTGCCTACATCTGCTCCCTCACATAGGAACAAGAGAATTGCACCTATGGTGTCCCATAAAAGCTTTCTGTACTTATGTCCACTAGTCCTGCCAGTGGGGTAAGTTGGAGCAGCTGTTGGTCTGCTTTGGCGGCGACAGTAGGGGTGATCCTGTGTCGAAGCAGCATATCACTAATTGGATACTGAACGAGATGGGAGAAGGGAACGAGATGTTGCGTAGCTTTGTCATACTGGGGCATGCCTGTAAATTGCATCTTTGCTTCAGATAACAGAGGTTCATGGTGTAGTTCACAGGTGGCATTTTTATATTACACAACACACTTAATTGCCACGTCACCTGATCATGACAGGTCTATAATTAGGCATGATATTACACAAGCTTCAGATACCGGTCATGCGCGTGGGCACTTCCCACAGCGTGAAGCTCAGGCAACGTCTTGTTCCCTTCTAAAGGAACAGGGTTACATGCATAACCCAGACGTTACATGCAAAATAAGAACATATACTGTATGTTGCATGTGCTATTTGTTCTTGAAAGCTGTGGTGAGCTCAGCTCAGGACCTATCCTTTCTTTCTTGAGCTAATGTTATGTTTTTGGTTTTGCTGTTGTGTTTTTGGTTTGCTGTTATGTTTTTGTTTTGTTAATGGGTTTCTACGCTTGGCAACTGTAACAAATGAAAGAAAAATAATATTTGGAAATATATCCTTATTACTATGGACAGGGTATGATATTAGACTTGAGCGTCACCACCTTCATGTTTGCTTCATGGCCTTGTTTACTTGAGTGCACTCTAATTAGCCTTCGGAGCTACAGTTTTTTAATTAGCTTGCTGCTTCCCCACCACTGGTCTGGAATACATTAGCAGTGGACGTCTGTCGTTGAGGAAGCAACCTTTAGGGCCGTGCTGCTGCTGCTGCTGTGTGTGTGTGTGTGTGTGTGTGTGTGTGTGTGTGTGCACATTTTCCATGCTGCTCACGTCTGTCCTGTGCTAATTTGCTGATGTTCCAGCTAGCTTAGAGGAGGATAAGAGATGTGTGTACAATGTGAAGTACTAAAGCCATTCACATTTGAAAGACTTTGAAAGCTTCAAAGCAGAACATTTTCCCCCTCCTTTTTTTACGCCTTCAATCCTTCAATCAGACGCTAAATCAAACCGAAGAGGCTTCACGATGTGATGCGTAGGTGCTTAGCCTAACAGAAATTTGAGTTTTTGAAAATATGACACTGCTCTAAAGTAATAGATAAAATTAAAAAGTTAGTAGTGTATAAGTATTTGACTTGTAATTAAAACATTTATACAGACTCTTATAAAACTTTTTATGCACAAATGATATTGGTGAACTTTGGAAGACACTAAGGTATCATGTAGGCATGCAGTTTGCATGACGCTAACATCATGGCTATAAGCTTCCCTTAAACTTGGGATAAGATGAACATTGTGTATATTTAATTCCTTGCTAAAGTAATGCCATATGGGCTTTTTAGCACTCCCTTAGTATGTTTTATCGTTGCTAAAAAGAAACAGCACTAACCTTAGAGTGAGGAGGAGCTCGGATGAACCACTTGCAGTCCACGGCTTCTGTCTGTAAAGCTTTACCGTCTCTGACAATCTGTTGTGATTCAATGATGCCTTCGGGTCCACTCATCTCAAAATCACATGCTGCAGCAAGAAAGGGGTTTGTTTTAGAGGAGCCAAAAGAATGAGCTGTGTGAGCTGGAAGGCTGTGAGATGAGAACGAAAGATCAATACATACCGGGAAGAGGCTTAGGGACTGCAGTGTCTTTAAAATCAGGATCTAAGAGAGAAGAAAACAAATATGCATCAATTACTGTGTTCAGTTGAATACTTGAGGTTATGGGTGTACATTTAAAATTTTTGGTAATGAAAAATAATTGGCAGACATACTGATGTACACTGCTCTAGTGACGTTAATGTTAGAGATCAGTGTTTGTTGACTTGAATTAAATAACAGCTTCCCATTTATATGTACTGTGGTGCTTGAAAGTTTGTGAACCCTTTAGGATGTTCTATATTTCTGCATATATATGACCTAAAACATCACCAGAAGTCCTAAAAGCCACAATTTAGCATGATTCTATGTGAAAAATATATCTGTTGTGTTTTATCTGGTGTGTAACATGCAGTGAGATTTTCACACCACCATGCTTCCAGTTTGCCAGCACAGAAAGGCTAGACTAGAATTGACACTGATATTTTTCAAAATACGATTGCAGAGGGTTCAACCATTTCATATTGTTCATATTGTTAAGCAAATCAGAGGAAAAAAATATGTACTTAGTGATTTATTTATTGAGGAAAATTATCCACTATTACAGGTTACATGCATTTAAACTAGTTGCACCTTTAATGTGATATAAACAATGAAGCTACATCGAGCAACATATTGTCTATAAAATGTGACGTTTTTTAATTCAGTGAAGTTCACATTCAGTGTGAATTCTCCTTGATTCTTGTTTTATTTAGTGAGTAACAAAAAAGAGACACAGCTAAGCAACATAAATTTGGCCAAACATAATGATAAATGGAAATTTATAGCCACAATTTAGCATGAAGCTATGTGATAAATGGCAATTGGGGTAAATTTGGTTTTATTTTGTGTGTAAGTGAAAACAGGACATAATGTTTTTAAGATTCCATACAATATTTTTTGTTCACCTAACACAGGTCTATTCCGAAAGGTTTTCCACAAATGACCCTTGTGGCTTAATGTAGGAAATGTGTCTGTCATTAGGGGTCAGTAGAGGTCTGTCACTAGGCAACCACCAGAGATTCTCACCCCACCATGCTTCCAGTTTACCAGCACTGAAAGTCTTTTGAAGGCTAGACTATTGAAGGCTAGAATTGACCACATTGATATATATATATTTTTAAACATAGAATAGCAGAGAGGTTCAACCGATACATATTGTTCAATGTGGGTTTTCTTTGCTGTTGTTTCTTTTGAGATATTAAAGAAAAGTAAAATCGCTGATGTAAAAAATCAGCAACACAAAACATTACTGTGGGTGAATTAATAAAAATTAATCTGAAATATGAACTATGCTATTGCCTCCTTGTGATGTTTAACCTCTTGTGATGTATGTATGAGCACATAGTGTAGCATTACTGCTGACATTTGTTAATAATATAACACCTCCTGCAATCATGAAGCATTATAAAAGCATTTATATTGTTATATGGCACATGTAAGATAAACTAATGTTTGTAAGTTGTTGCAGTTACATACAGTTGTAATGTATATATATGTATGTATTATAATATCATGTTACATGTTATAATATAATGTAACAATTCATTATACATATTACATTAATGGATTATTATAATGCATTCATGTGGATTTTCAGAGACAATCAGGGCGTCCTGGATAAAAAGGGCCTGATGTGGGAACCACAGGGGAAGGGAGATATGGATATGGATCAACAGCATTCTCAAGGCCATGTGCTCCCTGAGAAAAATTTGAGAGGAGGGAGCTGGGACCACCGCTGGCTGGGCTGGGACCACTGCTGCTCCACTTCGCTCCGCATTCTTGCTTTGCTGAGTAAATCGTTCCTCCCACTTGCTTTGTGGTGTATGTTGTTCCCCCATCTAGCTTCATGGAGGACATCACTTCTCTCTTCTGGCTCCATGTTGGGCTTTGCTTCTCCCTGCCTGCTTTGAGGTGGCAGTCGTGCCGCTCTTAGGCTGTGCCTTGGATATACCGCCAAACATTAGCTATAACAAGAATGACGCACAACCTCGTTGTTCAGCAGAGGATGTTACACCCACTTGTCATTTTCACAATAAATTACCTGTGTCCATCCATCCCTGCTGCCTGACACAGGCATTATAAAGAACTACATTAGGCATTAATACAGGATTCATATGAACTGTTTAAAGTAATTAATTACAATAATTACATTTTTTAATTTAAATGAAATCCATTTTCAAACAAATATGTTAGCAGATGAGGCTGTAACGGTGGGAATGTGTTTGGATTTTCATGTCAGTTTTCTGCTGCACACAACACACACACACACACACACACACAGTAATAGATTGTTGGGGGAGGGGGGATCCATGTGAACCCCTGGGTGTCCCGGTGCATAGTGACGAAAGGGCACTTATTACTGTAACATAATCTATTTCCATCTGACAGCCACAGCCTGGAATTGAACACCTGACAGGAAGCATCACCAAAAACATACTGGCTCAAAAGTTTTTCAACTACTCTCAGGTGTGCATGTGGATAAAATAGAAGGTGTGACAAAAAGTTATAGAGCTTGTGTTTTTGTGTGTTTTTGTTATAAAATTTTACCGTAATTTTCTGACTATTGAGCGCACCTGAATATAAGCCGCACCCGCTAATTTTAAAAAGAAAAATTTTGTACATATATAGACCACACTTCTCTGTAAGCCGCAGGTGTCCACGTTGTAACGGTCACAATTTGTGACATAAATGAAGCAGGACAGATGCAAATGCAGTTAGGACGAGTTAGAGCTTTTATTGAAAAAGAGGAGAGCAGGCTCAAGAGAAACAAGAACCATGACCAACTCAATGAACTAAGCTAACTAAACCAACTAACCTAAACATTAACTATGACATGAAACAAAGACTCTATATCTATACTCTATAAACCACTTCTACATCTATATTCTAAACTAAGTCTATACAACTCTAAGCTATACTATCCGCTACTAGGCTATAAGCTATGCTACAAGCTACTAGGCTATAAGCTATGCTATAAGCTACTAGGCTACAGGCTAAGCTATAAGCTATGCTATACGCTAACTAGCCTTGACATAACTCTGACATGAACAAGAACTAAGACACATGGCATGAACATAGACTCTTACTATATTCGCTATCTAATTCTAACTCTATATCTAATTACCCATGGTGTGTGTGTGTCATGGCTCCCGGTATATATACACACCAGCCAAACTGCTAACAGCTGCAGGCAATACCAATACACACGTGACTCGACAACACATGACAAGACGGGGCGGAGACATGACGTCACCAATATGCATTTCTTCGTGTGTTTTCCCTGATGAGGGGGTGTGCATGAAGCGCAAAACGACTGATCTGAAGAATGTAGTGTGAGCGCGTTAGATTTAATTTGAACAGTTTCATTGGTCCACTGTGACCTGTTGGGTAATTTCATTTGTCCGATGTGACGAGGCTAAATGTTTTGGCGGCATGAAACTTGTTAGCCCGTAAAAATCCATAAATTAACCGCATCATTGTTTAAGCCGCAGTCTTCAAAGCGTGTGAAAAAAGTAGCGGCTTATAGTCCAGAAATTACGGTACATAGAAATGCTATAAGATTAAGTATGGAGGCAAGACAATTCATGTGTACGCATCCATGTAAAGTCACTGGTGGACTGCTTAGCCTTAAGTGAAGAATCAATAGAAAAAATAGCAGGCTAATATTCTCTTCAAACAATATTTAGATAGAAAAAAGTTGTCATTTCCATCACTTTCCATGCTAGAGGTTAGACTTTGTTCCAGACCCTTTGTGGCTCATCTCTGTATTTCCTTGCAAATTTCCATTTGGCCTTCTGATTTTTACTGCTGATGAGTGGTTTGCATCATGTGGTATGGCCTCTATATTTCTGATCTCAATGTTTTCTTCAAACAGTGAACTGTCACATCATCACCCCTGCCTTGAGGAGGTTATTGGTGATGTCACTGACTGATATTTTTGGGTTCTTCTTCACAGCTCTCACAATGTTTCTGTCATCAGCTGCTGTTGTTGTCCTTGGACCTTTTTCCACGTCTGGTTGTTAGTACACCTGGGGTTTCTTTCTTTTTCAGGACATTCCAAATTGTTCTATTGTCCATGCCCAGTGCTTGTGTAATGACTCTGATAGATTTTCCCTTTTTTCAAAGTGATAATGATAATGAGTGGTTATTGATCACATATACATTACAGCACAGTGAATTTTTTTCTCCGCATACCCCAGCATGTCAGGAAGCTGGGGTCAGAGTGCAGGGTCAGCCATAGTAGAGCACCCCGGGATCAGAGAGGGTTAAGGGCCTTGGACCTTGCTTAAGGGCACAACAGTGGCAGCTTGGCAGTGCAAGGGCTTGAACCCCCGACCTCAGTAACCCAGAGCCTTAACCACCAAGCCATCATGGCCCCAAAAAAATCCCCAAAATGGATTGCTTTTTTCCCATAGAGAGCTCTCTGGTCTTCATGTTGGTTTATCCATTTTAACAACAAATGTAGTCTTCACAGGTGAAACCCAGGTCTCAAACCAAGAGTAGACATCCAGAGCTATTAATTGTTTCAACAATTAATCTAACAGGGTACACCAGGGCAACAAGAAACACTTGTCAGTCACATGTTCCAATATTTTTGATTTCTTGAAAAATGGGTGGGTTCAAACAAAAGGTGCAATGTGCTAAGCTGTGCTACATACTCTGTGACACATCAGCATAGTATAACACATACTGTTACACACCCATATTAGGTTCATGAAGCGTGTGTTAATAAGCTGATGCATTAAATCAGGTGTGTTAGTGCAGAAAACACTAAAAAATGCAGTACCTGACAACTAAAGGAACACAACTGTAAATTTAGAAATATGAACTAGTTTCCAAAGCCCACAGTATGAACACCTCACTTCACTCTGCTCACAACTACACTAGAACTGCAGAATGGGATGTGGCCCAGCATTGACTAACCAGCTCTGCAGTGGGAATAATGAAATAATGAAAAACATTACATTACAAGGATAGAAGAGTGAGAGAGAGGGAGAAAGAGAGAAATTTGCCGGCCGTATCAAATGAAGCTCATGGGCTATATGAAGATGAAATGTGTGATCAAAGGAGGGAAGGAGAGCGAAAATGGGATTGGGACTCTGGCATTGACATTCACATCTAGACCTCACCCTTGCACTCCATCTGTCTTAAATATTAACTTAGATTCTCAGTTGCTATTGTAAACAGATTGTGGGAAAAGGAAAGAAAGCAAATCCCAGTTTCTCCATTATAGATAAAAAAAACCAAAAAAAACACAGGGACTACTTATGTGCCGTGAAAAATATTTTTTCTTCTTTTATTGTGCATGTCTCACACTAAATTATTTCACAAATTAAAACAAAAGTTGATCTCTAGTTATCGGAAGCGTTTGGTTGCAGTTATTGCTGCTAAAGGTGGCAAAATTAGATTTTAATTCGTTTTTCACATGAGGGATAGGAGTTCCTATAACCTTTTTTTGCTTCAAAAAAAAAAACAACTGTATTGTGGGTTTACTCAGGTTGTCTTTGTTATATGTTGTTTTATATTTCTTTGAAGATCTAAAAGTATTTAGTAAGAGATATACACAAAAACAGAAAAAGTCAGGAAACTTTTCACAGCACTGTAGGTAATTGTTGATATGGTGATGTTTTGCTAAGGTATCATGTTGTCCATCCATCTTCAACCACTTATTCCTTCTTCAGGGTCATGGGGAACCTGGAGCCTCTGGAAACCCCCACAGCACAGGGAGAACATGCAAACTCCACACACACGTGGCCCCAGCGGGAATCGAACCCCGTGCCCTGGAGGTGTGAGGCAAACATGCTAACCACTAAGCCACCGTGCACAGTATCAGGTTGTATTCCTTATAAAACCAAATTGGTACATATAAAATACAGTATCTCACAAAAGTGAGTACACACCTCACATTTTTGTAAATATTTGATTATATCTTTTCATGTGACAACACTGAAGAAATGACACTTTGCTACAATGTAAAGTAGTGAGTGTACAGTTAGTGTAAATTTGCTGTCCCCTCAAAATAACTCAACACACAGCCATTTATGTCTAAACCACTGGCAACAAAAGTGAGTACACCCCTAAGTGAAAATGGTCCAAATTGGGCCCAATTAGCCATAATCCCTCCCCAGTGTCATGTGACTTGTTAGTGTTACAAGGACTCAGGTGTGAATGGGGAGCAGGTGTGTTAAATTTGGTTTCATCGCTCTCACACTCCCTCATACTGGTCACTGGAAGTACAACATGGTACTTCATGGCAAAGAACTCTCTGAGGATCTGAAAAAAGAAATGTTGCTCTACATAAAGATGGCCTAGGTTATAAGAAGATTACCAAGACCCTGACACTGAGTTTCAGCATGGTGGCCAAGACTATACAGCGGTTTAACAGGACAGGTTCCACTTAGAACAGGCCTCGCCATAGTCGACCAAAGAAGTTGAATGCACAGGCTCAGCGTCATATCCAGAGGTTGTCTTTGGGAAATAGACGTATGAGTGTCAGCATTCCTGCAGAGGTTGAAGGGGTGGGGGGTCAGCCAGTCAGTGCTCAGACCATCCAACAACTTTACACTGTTATACAAGCTGTACACTTACTATTTTACATTGTAGCAAAGTGTCATTTCTTCAGTGTTGTCAAATTAAAAGATACAATCAAATATTTACAAAAATGTGAGGGGTGTACTCACTTTTGTGAGATACTGTATATAAATTAACAGTAGGCAGAACCTAATGTATCCAGACATCCTATGTACATCCAAAGGTTTCTTGAATGTAAAGTAAATTCTCAAACTGACTATAAGAAAATGTGAAAAGTTTTGTGTTCTCATCAGAAGTGAAATATATATATATTGTGTTCATAGACATGGGCACCAACACTGAATGTAGGATTATGTTGTACTGATTAAAATTTATCAGTTTAAAAACATGACTTCTAGGGTAGAACATAACTTCTTTGCATACTCTGTGTAGATGGATACATGAAGCACATGCCAATTGAGATTAAGCCACAGAAAAAAAGAGCTGAATGTAATGTGGTAAAAGCAATGTTAGAAGTAGAAAAAGAAAGCGACAGTACATTTTTTTGTCAAATTAAGATAAAATCATTCAAAAAATGCAAATATGGTTTAAATTGGCATGTTTAAAGCTGTCAGGTGTCTTTAAAGGGGGTGGTGTTTCAAACAAGTCACAATTGGCAGTTAAGCTTCCCTTTTCCTCCATGTACCCCATAAAAAAAAAGCCAACAACATACACCTCAATCCCAATTCCTCAAACAACAGATTATCACCAGGCTCCAAGGTGAAGACAGCATAAAATGGCTTTTGAATGTAGGGATCACACATCCTTTCCAACTTCAAGACTAACTGGAAGAGGAAACGTGATGGCTGACATACTCTATACCAGGTGGGGGCAGTACTTTCTATAATTAATATTAAAGAATAAAAGAAAGCTACAAGTCTTAGTATCATTCAATGACCATTCAATGCCAATACAAAATGACAAAAAAAAAGCCACAATACCAGATTGATTAAAGGTTTTCTCAAAATAGTACACCACCTGCCAGTATTAATAGTTATAGTGATGTACTATCCTGAAGTACTACAGTGTTAATCACAATAGTACATGGTTTTGAATGTCACCAAAAAGTTGAAGCTTGAGTCTGTTTGGAGTTTTGCATGTCCAAGTTGGTTTCCTCCGATTCTCTGGATTCCTCTCACCTCCAAAAACATGCCAGTAGGAGGACTGGCTACACAAATTTGCCCCTAGCATCCCGCGTTCCAGGGATAGGCTATGGATCTACTCCGACCCTAACCAGGATAAAGGGGTTATTAAAGATGAATGACTGACTGACTAAATGTAAATATTCCTAATGTTACCACTTCGTTTTCACTATGAAAATATATGGTAGCTAGCATGAGCAGAAGTTGGAAAATGAGAGATACTATATATGTGCACTGATTTCCCTGGCTGACCAGTCAATCAGAGCGCTCCTCCGAATCTGATTTGAAATGCTCAATCAGTCGACTGGGTGCTGATAAGGGCAGACCCAAAACTACAGGCGACTATCGGCTTGGGGTGTTACTGCATCACTCTAGGGCCCCAACCTGATTTTCAGTTCCATCATATACAGCTCTCAGTTTTTTTTTTTGTTTTTTTTATAGGGAAAAGATAATAAAGGATGATTGGTTGGAGGGGTTATGTCTAGGTCTCATGGTTGCCATCAGCATTTGCACACTTTGCATGATCAGGAATCATTATCAGTCAAAACAGAGCCAACATATCTGTCAGACCTGAAATTACAATATGCCAACATGGAGAGTAGCTAAGTGCATGAATACTGGATGGAGGATGAGATTATGCCCGATCTTTGTTTCTTTACAAGATCCCTCACACCATCTCCACTCCCTTCCAACCACCACCATCATCCAGTTGGTACAAATAAATGTAATGTAATCTACTGCAAATCAGCTAGATGAAATTTGGGGAAATCTGTTGTAATTGTCCAGATTGGGGCTTGGGTCTTTATTCAGTATTAATTTATCTTCTATTCAGTGTATTAGTTTTCTTTGTTGCCATCTGTTTTTAATTGGAATCAATACAATTTGATTCTCACTGTGGCCCTGCAGGACTTTTCCTGTTAAGCAGCTTCTTGAAATGTATTATCTGAGGAATAATATACTTTGTCGGATGTGTGACCCATCAACAATTTTACATTTTTAGAAATAATGTTGAAACAAACTGACAACTAAAACAATAATGCTGCTATAATAATAATAATAATAATAATAATAATAATAATAATAATAATAATAATAAATTCTTTTGAATGATCAAGAAATCTGTAATTTAAAACAAAGACATTTCTTTCCTAGACAACAGAGGACAAACCAATATCACCATTCCTATATTCCAAAAACTGCTAAATTAATAGGGTACACAATTAATAAACACCACTGAATAGTGAATATTTAATATGATGTGATTTATTATTTTTATTTTAAATATTTGTTTATTTTTTACTTCCAACCCATATGCATATGTATATACAGTATCTCACAAAAGTGAGTACACCCCTCACATTTTTGTAAATATTTGATGATATCTTTTTATGTGACAACACTGAAGAAATTACACTTTGCTACAATGTAAAGTAGTGAGTGTACAGCTTGTGTAACAGTGTAAATTTGCTGTCCCCTCAAAATAACTGAACATACAGTCATTGATATCTAAACTGCTGGCAACAAAAGTGAGTACATCTCTAAGTGAAAATGTCCAAATTGGGCCCAAAGTGTCAATATTTTGTGTGGCCACCATTAGTTTCCAGCACTACCTTTACCCACTTGGGCTTGGAGTTCACCAGAGCTTCACAGGTTGCCACTGGAGTCCTCTTACACTCCTCCATGATGACATCACAGAAATGGTAGATGTTAGAGACCTTGTGATCCTCCACCTTCCATTTGAGGAAGTCCGACAGTTGCTCAATAGGGTTTAGGTCTTTAGACATGCTTGGCCAGTCTCTACTCTACTCATCAACTTCTTTGGTCGACCATGGCGAGGCCTGTTCTGAGTGGAACATGTCCTGTTAAACCACTATATGGTCTTGGCCACCATGCTGCAACTCAGTGTCAGGGTCTTGGCAATCTTCTTATTGCTTAAGCCATCTTTATGTAGAGCAACATTTCTTTCTTCAGATACCTCAGAGAGTTCTTTGCCATGAGGTGCCATGTTGTACTTCCAGTGACCAGTATGAGGGAGTGTGAGAGCGATGACACCAAATTTAACACACCTGCTCCCCATTCACACCTGAGACCTTGTAACATTAACAAGTCACATGACAACAGGGAGGGATTATGGCTAATTGGGCCCAATTTGGACATTTTCACTTAGGGGTGTACTCACTTTTGTTGCCAGCAGTTTAGACATGAATGGCTGTGTGTTCAGTTATTTTGAGGGGAAAGCAAATTTACACTGTTACACAAGCTGTACACTCACTACTTTACATTATAGCAAAGTGTATTTTCTTCAGTGTTGTCAAATTTAAAAGTTATAATCAAATATTTACAAAAATGTGAGGGGTGTACTCACTTTTGTGAGATACTGTATGTGTATATATATATTCTCTATGCAAGTTGCTTGAGAGGAATATCAACCATTTTGGAAAGCGTTCCCTATTTTACTCTAAGCCATAATCAAAATGGCAGGAAGTCAATGGAAAGGTGACCTTCCGGTCAAGTGAGCTTGGCTACTGCACTGATTTATAATGTGGCATTTGGCATCATTTACATCAGGCAGGTATTTCCCATGAGGATTTTTTCATTTAGTTAATGTCTGTGTTTCTTTACATCTTTAAAATTCTTTACATTCTTTACAATCTGTCTGGATGGCTTAAATTTACTCAACATGTGATGAGTGAAATGTGAAACTCTGCTCTTTGCTTTAGGAACACATTTTCTGATACAGTTCTGACCTATGACCTATTTGATGCCTTTGACACAAACCAACATTCCAAACTGCATACTCACATAATCAACAGATGTTCATCATGTTAAAAGATTCATCTTAAAAGAATACAGGACATGTGGTGGTAGTTGGATAAGCATTTATGTAGCATATTACTGTAAGATACAGCATGAACAAAGCAGCACAGCACATGTTCAGCATATGAAATGCACAAAAAAAATTTTTCATGATATTTAGGATTTTAAAAAGTTTAATAATATATAGATTTCATTTTTTCATATCTTTTCATATCTAAAAAAAACATGCATAAATGCATTTGGATGTGAAGCCTTATCCAATGTCTACAATATCATTAGTCTTTGACCTCCATTTTGCACTGACATTAAAATTAATTAATATAATTTTATTATTGGGTGAAACAGCTTTGGGGTAAACAGACAGGGCATAAATGAAGATTGACTTTTTGTTACAAAGAAAACAGCCTTTGAATATAAATGCCTTTTTAATCACATAAGCAATTCCTCAGCTTTATAGGCATGAATATTTCTCAGCTTTCATGAGGCATATAGTGCTATCTTTGTAATGCTAGTTGCTCTCAGAATACATAATTATAATACTTGTATTCATGTACCATCATTTCAAACTTTATTTTTCTCACAGATAAAATGTGGGCTGTTAAATGGCAGAAAGTTAATTAGCTCCTCTTCTGGTTATTATCGATGAAATGGTAATGCTAATGAAATGGTAATGCTAATGCTGTCTATAAACAATATTCAGTATGTTGCTAGCTACCTTGCTTTACTAAAACTAACTAGGTGTATTAGCTAACCATGGAAGTTGCTAGTTAGCTTACTTTAGCAAACACTGAAGAGGTGTTGTACTGTAGCTAACAGCATGAATTTTGCTAGCTAGCTTACTTTAACAAACACTGAGGGTTTTTTTATCTAACAGCATGAATTTTGCTAGTTAGCTAACTACAGCAAATACTGAGGGGGTGTTAGCTAACATTATGAAAGTTGCTAGTTAGTTTAATTTAGTGAATACTGAGAACTGTTGAGATACTGTGGAGTATTGGAGTATTGGAGTACTGGAGGTTATTGGAGACAACTAACTGCTTGCTAGATAAACTTGATGTACTGTATGCTAACACAACTTGAGCTACTTTTGAACAGCCCAGCAATGTTGTAGACACGTGAATTGTATTGATATAATCTTTAAATGCGCATTTAAACTAAATGTGTATACTGGCCAAGCAAGGTCTCATATGCGCACTTCTTGTTGACATTCTGAACATGCGCTGCTTGTTATTGTATGAATTACTGCTAATTTATATGTAATTGAATTGGTTTATCCATTCTCATAGCTATCAAATATATAAATATACAGTGCATCTGGAAAGTATTCACAGCACTTTTTCCACATTTTGTTATGTTACAACCTTATTCCAAAATGGACTAAATTAATTATTTTCCTCAAAATTCTATAAAGAATACCCCATAATGACAATGTGAAAGACGTTTTTTTTTTTTTAGAAATCTTTGCAAATGTATTAAAAAACAAAAAAACAACAAAAAAAGCACATGTATGTAAGTATTCTTTGTCATGACACTCAAAATTGAGCTCAGGTGCATCCTGTTTCCACTAATCATCCTTGAGATGTTTCTGCAACTTGATTGGAGTCCACCTGTGGTAAATTCAGTTGATTGGACATGATTTGGAAAGGCACACACCTGTCTATATAAGGTCCCAAAGTTAACAAAGCATGTCAGAGCACATACCAAGCCACAAAGTCCAAGGAATTGTCTGTAGACCTCAGAGACAGCATTGTATCGACGCACAGATCTCGGGAAGGGTACAGAAACATTTCTGCAGCATTGAAAGTCCCAATGAGCTCAGTGGCCTCCATCATCTGTAAATGGAAAAGTTTGGAACCAGCAGGACTCTTCTTAGAGCTGGCCACCCAGCCAAACTGAGTGATCGGGGGAGGAGGGTCTTAGAAAGTCTTCTTATTGCTTAAGCCATCTTTATGTAGAGCAACATTTCTTTTTTCAGATCCTCAGAGAGTTCTTTGCCATGAGGTACCATATTGAACTTCCAGTGACCAGTATGAGGGAGTGTGAGAGCGATGACACCAAATTTAACACACCTGCTCCCCATTCACACCTGAGACCTTGTAACATTAACAAGTCACATGACACCAGGGAGGGATTATGGCTAATTGGGCCCAATTTGGACATTTTCACTTAGGGGTGTACTCACTTTTGTTGCCAGCATCATCAAAAAACAGTTTGATGTTACTTTTGAGCTCATTTTGCAATCATGGTCTTAGTTTTGGGTTTTAACATAGTATATATTGTTTGCAAGTGCCGGTCTTTGAGTTTGGCAGCATATTCAACTGTTGGCATTGTTAAAGGAAATGTAATTATAGCATTGGAAAGTCTTGCTATATAAAAGCCTTTGAACTAACAAAATGGTCAGAAAGCATGCAAACAAATCTCTAGATATGACATTGAAACTCCTGTCTATTGCGCATGTTCTCTCAAACCAATCATATAAACGCACTGGCCACTTTAATAGGAACACTTGTACACCTGTTCACTAACAAAGTATCTAATAAGCAAATCTTACGGCAGCAATGCAATGCATTAAATCATGCAGAACTAAAAACTGAATGGAACTGATCAGTTGAAAAAAAAAATTGCCTGATCTAAAACTCCAGTTTTAATGACCCTGTGCCCACTGTATCCTCAGATTCCTGTTTTTGGCAGACAAGAGTAGCATCTGATAATAGTCTTCTTTTGTTGTAGCCCATCTTTTACAACTTTTGACATGTTTTGGCATACTGAAGTGCTTTTCTGCTAAACACGATCATAAAGAGTAGTTATTTGAGGTATTGTACCCATTTATTAGCATTCTTCCCTGTTCTCTCTCGTGAACAAGGCATTTTAGCCTGCAGATCTAGTTGCCTTCCACACCATTCTGTTTAAACTCTGTGGACTGTTATGTGTGAAAAACCCAGAAGATTAGCAATTTCTGAAATACTCAAAGCAGTCCATCTGGTACCAACAACCATGTCATAGTCACAGTCACTGAGATCACATCCCCCCCCCCCATTTTGATGTTTTATATAAATATTAACTGAACTTTTTTTACACTGCTGCCACATGATTGGCTGACTGGATAACTGCATGAATGAGCATGCATACTGTATAGTATTCCTAATGAAGTGGTCAGTGGATGAACTTTAAATACAGTGGACAAACCCTGATTATTTTTTTAAGTAAATAGGTGGAAATATGGGTTGTCTGCACTCTTTGACATGGTATTTAGTAGTTTGTTGATGTATTCGCACACCTCAGATTAACAGAATTGCAGAAACTCACTTCATATTCGTCAACCAGCTTTATCAGTCCTAAGTAATAACTAAAGGCAATGAATCAGAAAATAGGCTGTGCTATCTGATTTAGAGACTCTTCATGCTATGAAATAGTGGAAAGAAAGGCAAACGCAATCTCCAAAACATTTTAATTACCTCTTGGTAATATCCCCATAGAGTGCCAATCCCTTTTCACTAATACACAGAAGTGGTGTAATGAAAACAATCTCCTGTAATATTGATCCTTGGCCTGACTGACAGGCAGGAGGAGAATGGGTCTGATTAAGAGCTGTGTCTAAATTTAGACACCTGTTTATGAACAGCTGTTGATGTGGACTGATTTGTCCATTTCTGTCTGGTCTCAGGAAAATATTACTCAAAGCCAGATGTCTAGCAACTCTTTTGCTGAAATATACAGTATTAGCCATATCAGGCCATCAGTCCTAATCACAGCTATGAGTTTTACTTGATTTCAATATTGCATTTGCCATCATTCAATGTTAAAAGTGGTAATATACATTTACATTTATTCATTTAGCTGACTTTTTCATCCAAAGCAACTTACAAATGAGGATATACAAGCAAAGCAATACATTTCAAGAAGAGAAAAATACAAGTAGTGCTATCATACAAGTGCTAGAAAAGCAAAGTGCACAGAGTAGAGGTGCAAGAGCCAGTGTAAGCATAGTTTTTCATGCTTGTTCAATGAGCCATAAACAATTATTGCACATGCACCTATGGAACAGTCCTTAAGACACTAACAGTTTACAGGCGGTAGGCAATTAAGGTCACAGTTACAATAACTTAAGACACTAAAGAGATCTTTCTACTTAAAAATACCAGAAGAAAGATGCCTAGGGTGCCTGCTCACCTGCGTGAAAATGCCATAGGCATGCTGCAGGGAGGCATGAGGACTGAAGCAATAAACTGCAATGTCTGCAATGTAAGATGCTTAAGATAGTGCTAAAGGGGGACAGGAAGGACAGCCTCTGGAGGGAGACAAAGAGGGCTGTGACATGGGTTCTTTTGGGCTGGTTGAAAACAAGGCATGATGTTGCATTCTGAATCATCTGTAGGGGTTTGATGGCCTGGGAGCAGTGAGTTGCAATACTCCAGTTTACAGATAAGACAGAGATAATATAAGTGGGATACTATGGGTGATACTAGGGCTGCAACTAACGATTATTTCCATAATCGATTCACTGGCCGATTATTTTTCAGATTAATCAGATTGGGGGGGCAAACGTTCAGTACCATTTTTTCATTTATCTAAAATAAAATCCTCAAACTGAGTGTTATAAATGTAAATTTCAGACTAAAACTTTACACTATATATATAAAAAATTACACACACACACACACACACACACACATATATATATATATATATATATTATATATACACATGTGGTTTGCACGTTCGCCTCACATCTCCAGGTTCCGGGGCTTGATTCCCGCCGGGGCCATGTGTGTGCGAAGTTTTCATGTTCTCCCCGTGCTGCGGGAGTTTCCTCCGGGTACTCCGGTTTCCTCCCCCTGTCCTAAGACCTGCATGGTAGGCTTATTGGCGTGTCTAAAGTGTCCGTAGTGTATGAATGGGTGTATGTGATTGTGCCCTGCGATGGACTGGCACCCTGTCCAGGGTGTACCCCACCTTGTGCCCGATGCTCCCTGGGATTGGCTCCAGGTTCCCCCGCGACCCTGAAGAAGGAGTAAGATGGATGGATGGATTGTGTTTAATATAAAATGCTCTCTTGCCTTAGAGGACTTGGAGGTCGCACACATTCTTCCTCAGACATTTGACATTTTCTCCTCCGTCTGATGGTGACTGAGGTCATGTTGGAAATAAAAGGTAAGGTTGACATAAACAGTAAACTGCAGAAAGTTATTGTCAGTGACTCTGGGTAGTCTTTCAAGTGGCATAACATTATGTGCGTATGACGTCATGCGCCACTGACTCGGAAGACTAGGAACTTCCGTTTAGTACATAGTGCATACTGTAAATGTATAGTACGTCATTTGGGACACAACTTTACTATTTACGCTCCGAAGTGTTTTTTTCGGAAGAGAAGTGAGTAAATGTAATGAGTAAATGTACCCTGTGCCACGTGCAGACCAACTAATCGATTATGAGATTCGTTGACAACGATTTTCATAACCAATTATTATCGATTTTATCGATTAGTTGTTGCAGCTCTAGATGATACACACAAAAATAATAGCACTCAAATATAGAATAATGACTCTGGAGAAACTCTAGTAAAGACAGAAATTATATGTAATTTTGAAAGTTTTCCACTGAACTTCTTCACTTTTTTCCACAGCTGTGTGTGTGTACCTGTGTGTGACACACTGAAGGAGTGACAAAGCGCTAGCGCTTAACAGTAGCAGACTGAAGGGAGGGTTTGTAATCCCAATCCAGCTGGATCTGGCACTGATTTATTGAAGTAATTCGTTAGTTTGATCAACCAATTTAGCACTGAAATCATGTGCAAGCGAGTGAAAAGAAAACAATTCCTGTGGGAAATAGAGTGCATGTCGTTAGCACTCTGCTCTGTGTTGCTTTGTAGGGTTCAAAGAATGAGTCAAACACAAAATGTATTTTTAATCAAATTGTTAAAATATACTAATATATTTCTCTTACGGGATTTTTCATTATTAAGTAAAACAAGCAGATTGTTATTCAACAATCCGAACTAGCATAGATACGTAACTGGTATTCTAAAGGTTATTTATCTAGTTACTGTTTTATCTGATCCATCCAAAAGCTGGTTTTAGACAGATTTCTCAGAAAAACACTAACCTTTAGTATGCTTATCCACACTCTCACTAGCTTGTCATATAGACAAAGTTAGTAAATTAGCTAACCCAGTTAACCGCTAATTAGCTAGCACAGAACTGTAGCATTTAGCCTCAGTTTTTCTTTTCATTATGCCATCATCTATTTACTGAAGTAATTTATTTGTTTATTTATCTTTCAGAACTTGTTTTAAAGGCTTAACTGTCGGCTTCTTCCTGAAAACCTTCCTAATCCTATGAACTGATCGGTGGTTGATGAGTAATATTATTTGACAATTGTATTAGCGTTTCCTAACTGATGAAATAAAAACTCAGTCAGATCCATATTTAAGCTGCTCAGTGATTCCATCCTACAGGAATTCAAGCTTACTAGTGTGTGTGTGTGTGTGTGTGTGTGTGTGTGTGTGTGTGTGTGTGTGTGTTTGTTTGATTGCATTTCTGAGGTTGTGTGCATGTGAGTGAGATTGGCCTGTATGCTGAGAGGGTCAGTCTAATTTCAGGAGGCAGTGAAATATACGTTTCTGCTGTCCTGTTTTGTAAGTAAATACTGCACTTTTCAGGAGCTGGTAGACAGGCTTTAAGACACAATACACAAACACAACAGGCAATCCCAGTTACTTCAGCAAAGATAGACAGTTCTACATAATACAATTCTACACAGTTTAAATAGTGCAATTCTACATAATGTATTTTAGGCTGATATGATCTGAATGCAATGGATTTAAACATAAGATGAAAATGTTACACTCTGCGTTATATGTTTATTCACAGGCAGTGGTGGAATGGATGAGATACACTGGGGGGACTCTATTAGGGCACTTTCAGATGACTGGAGTGTAAATATAAATAATATAAACATAAATAAAAACCTCTATAATATATAACATACAGTAGTTATTTACTTAGATCATGCCTCCTCCAAACAATATGCTTTCTTGTAGTATCTTGACAGAAACATGAAAGGTCAAGGAAAAACATTCATAAATTATGTGTGGCACAAAGCAAACACTGTTCATTCATTCCTATCTTCCATGTCCCTCGGCCCTATCACTGCTAGCTTCTTTTTTTTTTTTTTTTACCAGGTTATCCAAAGTATTTTACTATAGTTTTTTCATCCTGCCTAACTGACTGTCTCTCTCCTCTTCAAACTCTTCTATCTTTCTCTTTTGACTATCAACAAAAATAAGCGTGACAGCCCGTGTCACGCTTAATAAAAAAATTAAAGTGGTACAGTAAAAGCCCATATTGGCTTGAGAATTTGCATAAATGACCGCTAAAACACAAACATTACAAATATGTCTATGTATCTATTGACCAAGTTTCTATTTGCAATAAACATGTAGGCTAACATAGTGGATATAATACTTAGCAAGCTATGAAAGTGAAAATAAATTACTATAAATAAGGGTGTTCAAAATAGTTTAAACCTGGAACATTTCTGGTACATGCCTGCAACTTTATCCATATCAAAGTTTCTACTAGTACATCTGTTAAAGTAGCTATTTCTGTTAAGATTTCTGGCTCCATTAAGATACCGGTAAGACTCCGATAACTCCATTAAGAAGCATACCCATTGGCTGCAGCCTATAGGTATTATGGCCAATCATGAAAATCAACAATATGCAACCACACACAGAATAGACCCACTGTGCTAATGTATAGAACTCGCATTTATGTGCGGAACTCGATTTTGAAGGTTTTAGAGTGAGAGAAACCCTCTTCTCCCCAAAAAAATGTAGGCAGCTTGAACTGGAACGCCGTCCCCCGAGAGAGTTCAGCTCAAGTATGGAGTTGAGGAGTTGAGTTAAGGAAACAGTACAGCGGAAAAAAGTTTTATGAAGATGCCAATTTGGTTTAGAATATTGTATGAATTATTGTCCTTTTGGCAACACAAAATAATGCATGCGTTTACTGTAGTCTCTCTGTCAAAAAAAAATATATATATGATATGCGTTAAATCATTTCATCTCCAAAACATATTATCTTCATAGGGATCATGTTATCCACAGGCTGGTTACATTTAATTTTAGAGCCTACGAATACTCAAATTTTATTCACTACATTTAGCCTTTAAATATGCCTTACATGTCTTGAGTGATTAACTACAACTGGAGTCAAAAGAACAATGTTTACACTTTTCACCAAAATTTCCTGTAAAAAAGCTTATTACTAAATGGAAAAAAAACACCCTATTTTTATTTAAAATTTTAAATTTACATATTTCAGTTTTCTTCCTATTAAGTTATGACCAACTCCAACACTAAAAATAAGGGAAAACATAATTGTCTCCAATATTCTGTAATGGCTACCAACTTCTTGCACTGTGAAAAAAAAATCATTAAAAGGTGTACATCAATTTAAAATAATCTAATAAAATAATCAATATATGCGGAAAAGATGCAGACCTGAGTGTATGAATGAATGCATTAACATTGCATTAACTGAAAAATCCTTTTGTTTTCTTGAGCTTCCAGATGTCTGAAAGCTAAGCTGAATGCCAGACGGATGTTTTTTTAATAAAGGATGAGTAATTAAATGTTTGTGCGAGGGGATTTAATCTGCTTTGGAGCAGCAAGATGTTGACAGAGAGGCAATCGAAATTCTTCCCATTATGTAATCCTGTGCTTATTCACCATAGTCCAGCTGATGAGTGTGTGGAGTTAAAAGTGCATGCTTATCTAATCCTGTCACTGACAAGCTGATGATTTCTTAAAAAAAACAACCTCACATGTAATTGCTTGTCTGTTTTAATGAGAATATCAGAAAACAAGAATGATGAATAATATTGTGTAGGTCACCCTTGTGCCACAAAACAGCTCTGACCCGTTGAGGCATGGCCTCCCCAAGACCTCTGAAGGTGTGCTGTGGTATACAGCACTAAGACATTTGCAGCAGATCCTGTAAGATCCGCCATGGAATGGGACTAGTCTGTCCAGCACATCTCACAGATGCACAGAGGCGTGTTGTTTAGGTATGTTTAGGTATGTGGTACATGTTAATGAATGCCAGGTCTCAAGGATTCCTAGCAGAACACTGCTCAGAGCATCACACTGCCACTGCCACTGTCTTCTTCCCATAGTGCATCCTAGTTCCATCTCTTCCAGGTAAGTGACGCATACAAACCTGGCCATTCACATGATGACTGTTCATTCACAGACACTGACTATTCGATTGCTGCTTAATATATCCCACCCCTTGACATTGTAATAAGATAATCAATGTTATTCATGTCACCTGTCAGTGGTTTTAATGTTATGTCTGATTGGTTTATACTAAGACCTAAACCCTATTGAGCATCTGTGGGGCATCCTCAACTGGAAGGTGGAGGAGCACAAGGTCTTTAACATCCACCAGCTCTGTGATGTCGTCATGGAGGAGTGGAAGAGGACTCCATTGGCAACATGTGAAGCTCTGGTGAACTCCATGCCCAAGATGGTTAAGGCAGCGCTGGAAAATAATGGTGGCCACACAAAATATTGACACTTTGGGCCCAATTTGGACATTTTCACTTAGGGGTGTACTCACTTTTGTTGCCAGCGGTTTAGATATTAATGGCTGTGTGTTGAGTTATTTTCAGGGGACAGCAAATTTACACTGTTACACAAGCTGTACACTCCCTACTTTACATTGTAGCAAAGTGTCATTTCTTCAGTGTTGTCACATGAAAATATATAATGAAGTATTTACAAAAATGAGAGGGGTGTACTCACTTTTGTGAGATACTGTATATATTTTTAAGCTTTTTGGCTACATTATCCTTATGACTTCAAAAAAAACTTCAAAACAAACACTAAACAAGTCTTGGCTGATCTACTGCATTCACAATAATGTGGAATATTGTGTACATTTTAAATTTGGCCAAGCTATTCCTTTAAAGGAATATGTAAATCTCTCCTGCAACTTCTATGTCTTACAAAAGATTGGTGGCCTCTTTTATAAAGCACTTCAGTCTGAAATTGGATGAGGATGGGATTTCTCTCTCTCACACAAACACCCACACACACACACACACACTTTGATGAAAACTTTTCCGCTTCTCCATCAACAGAGACAGTTTTTGGGCCAAAAACTACATAAGTGGATTTATAGTTACATTAACGTAATGATGCAAGTCTCAGCTGAGATCAAGCCAAAGGGGAAATATGACAGAAAAATAAGTGAAATTCATAAAATAGCTGGTACAGCACATTTTTACACCTGTTAGACGTTCAGTCTTAATCATTGTGATCATGTAACAGAAAAAACACAAATCTATACAGATATTAGATATACAGAAATATAGAAATGTTTGGTTCAGGATGATCAGTAGCCATAATGGATCAGTTAATTGTCATGGCTAATTATTATACTGTATTTACCTTCATTCTCATGGCAAGTGTTTTTATTTAACAATTGTGGATATGTGTGTGTGAATGGTGCCCTGTGATGAATCTGTGGCACCCAATGTTCCTGTGATGGACTCTAGATCCGCTGTGACCCTGACCAAGATGAAGCAGTTTTACAAGTGTTTTAAAAGTCATTATAATTTGTTAAATATAGACAAATTTGGGGTGAGACAGACCTCCTTTACTTGATAGAAACATTGATAGTCTCATGGATTAATTGCACAATTTAAGAACCAAATGTTGGACACCAAAATGTATCTTTTTGTGGTCATTTTGTTAATTTGAAGGCCACCAAATTTAACAAGTGCTACTTGTTTCAGCTTCTTTAGCATCAACTGAAGAGATCTGCCATGGCTAACGGGTATATACTAAAATATAGCCAGGCAAGCACAACTCTATCTAGTCTATACCTGGTTAATCTAAATGCCATAGAGTAAATGATTATTGATAAAGTGACTCTGTGACAGAGCAGAGTAAAGCACCAGACGTCATGTTAGAAGACATGAAGCATCTTTATCCACTCACTTAATCCCTAATCAGACTTTTTAGGCACGTCTAATTTATCTGGTCGAGTTGACTGATGTGTTTTGCAGAATGCTGTAGCAGAGTGAGTTGCAAATTGTTCATGTCAGGACTATTTAGCATAGTGGACAGACTGAATACTATCATGAAACGCCATATGTTGTGCAGCAGATGCCTGATTTGCATTTTAATATTGACAGACATTAGACTCTTTATATGCTAACTAAAGGGTGTGTTTCCAAGATGATCTCTATATACAGTAGAACAACATTCTGATAGATTTAAAAAAAATAAAAATAAAAAAAGTTTTATTTTTGGCTTGGCAGCTTTGTTTTTGATTGTACTGTGTGATTTCCTGTATCAGTTGGCTTGATGCTTGTATTTGTTTTATAGAAATAAGATGACAGTATTGGACAAACACAAATATGATGCATACTAATTGTTTTGGTGTTTAAAGTTCAGTACATAGGATGAAATGTTAAATTGAATAAAACGGGAGCAGTGGCTTGCATAAGTATTAACCCTACTTGAACTTTTCCACATTTTGTAGTATTACAAGCCAAAGCTGAAATGGACTTAATAATAATTCTGTTTTTTGGAAGCCACACAATTAATTGAATGGAGATGGCCTATGTGCAGTTAAAGTGTCATCATCAATATAAATACACCTTTTTGTAGAGAACATACCTAAACAAACAGCATCATCAAGACCAATGCGATATCAAAAGATGTCCAGGACAAAGTTCTGGAAAAGAACTGTATCAGACTGTTCCAATGGAGCACCATTAAATACATTATTAAAACCATGACTCTGCCTAGAGGCCATACCCATAAATCAGTGACCAGGTAAGGAGGGAATTAACAAAAGAAGGGCAAGGGTATTGCTCAACATAATGCTACCACCTCCATGCTTTGAACATCCTGCAGCGCACCATAAAAAAAGAAAAGAACATGGCACAACCATGACTATTCCTTCCACAGAGACCATCCATAAAAAATCACTGACTGGATAAGAAGGGCATTAGTCAGAGACGCAGCGGAAGTAAGACCTCCAGTCCTTGACACAGGAGGTGCGATGCTGGACTGACCAATGACGCCCTAGAGGACACAGACTGGGAGATGTTCTGGCGCAGCTCTGATGACATCAGCAAGTTTACAGCAGCTGTGCTCTTTTATACAGAGTTTCTGATAGGAGAGACTATTCTCACATGCTCTGTAAAGGTTTTTCCTAATCAGAAGTCATGGGTAGTGTTACGAAACGGGACTGGAACGTAAAAACGTAAAAACGTAGCTCAAAACCAAAGAAAACTCGGGTTTCACCAGAAAACGAGAAACAGGAATCGTGGCATTAAACAAGATCATGTATCAAGGCAAGGAAACAAACTATACAAACTACATCCCTTATCTAACCTTTACAAACGATAATACTGAGCGAAGTGCTCAGGAAACCAAACCATGGCCACCTGGGGCAAATTAAAGACACTTAAACTAAACTAAATGCTCAAACAGGAAGCGAGCGAACCAGAACAAAGTCACGTGACCAGCAAGGAGCCGTGCCACAGTGCCCTCTGCTGGCCGTGGAGTAACAGGTAGCATGATCCATGCGGAAAGCTTTGACAGCACGCACAACTGCTTACAAAGTAGGGCTGCAGACCGGTAACATGGATGAATATAAAGCAAATTCCTATAACCTGAGGAAGACAGAGAGGGAAGCAAAAAGGAAATGCTGGGACAAGATTGAGACCCAGTTTGAACAGCCAGATTCCAGGCATATGTGGCAAAGCATGCAAACTGTTACAGACTGCAAACTAGGGCTGCAATAAAAAAATCGATAAAATTGCTAATTAAAATAATCAACAATGAATTTCATTATGGATTAGTTGGGTCTGTGACATCACTGTGGATAACACCTGTCAGTGATGTCAGTTCACAATTGTGAAAAATTTATTTCTATGAATAAAACACGGCGGCTGCTGTGGGAAAAGTGCATAATCCAGGTTGTCCAAAACGGGAGAATGTCTTTCATTAAGTGCTTCAAACAAACGCATAAGTGTATTAACGTGATTTGTCATGTCAAACACTGCAACAAATGCTTGTGCTGTTCAATATGTTTCAGACATGTTTTTTCAGCCCAGAAATGACATTTTGACCTTTATATCCTTATCTGTAAATTGACGCCAGTATTTCCATTTTACATAAAGGCTCGTTCTTAGCGCAAGTGAGTCTCCATTAAAGATTGAATGAGCGTGAGTCCACACATGTGCATCAATCAAACAGTGCACAATAGAAAGGAAGAGCAATAAATCTGACTAAAATATAAATTTTGATCAAATATGTTGTTTGGTGCTATATTTAGCTATATTTAGAAACAAATGTAATTGTCTTTTTTATGAGAGCAATGGCTGTAATAGGGTTACAACATGTAAATGTATATAAATGTAAGAAGTGTCATACATTTATAGAATAAAGTAACATGTTTCTGTGTTCAAATGAGTGAAGGTGTATGTTACTGTAGAACATTCAACCTCTTACCAGTTAACACTTAGTTTGTGCTTTTGTTTTTCTTTTTTTTTCTTTTTTAGCATTTTTAATATAGTGATTTAACTTCTCCTTTAAAGCTTGTGGACAATCAGTTGCTTTTTTGTTTTCAAAATATAATGGTAATATTTAAAAAAAATAGTTTGCACAATGTATAGCATAACACACATAGATATATTTAATACATTTTCCATAGCCTTCAGTTTGCACAATGTTTGTAGGACAAACATTGTGCAAATTGAAGACTATTTCATGTTTGTTTAAAAAACAAATTAACAGATTAATAGATTATCAAAATAATCATTAGTTGCAGCCCTATTACCAACCATACCTCGCACCATAAACAATGGCAGTGTCTCCCTAAACAACAATTGAGTATCATTTATTCAAGGTTTGAGGCTACCAGCTCCAGCGTAAACCAGGAAAACCATGATCAGGAATGATGGGGTCTAGCTGCGGAAGGGAAGGACTGGTCATTTCCGAACTGGACGTGAGGAAAGTGCTATACAAAGTTAACACCAGAAGAGCATGCAGCCTGGACAGCATCCCTGGATATGTGCTAAAAGTCTGTGCTAACCAACTAGCACCAGTCTTCATCACCATTTTTAACCTCTCTCACAAAAAACAGGTCATTTCCACATGTTTTAAGTCTTCCACCATCATTCTGTCCCCAAAACCCTCTGTCCTCTGTCCCTGAATGACTACTGCAAAGTAGCACTCACTTCTACAGTTATGAAGTGCTCAAAAAAACAGATCAGAACTTACGTCTGCTCCTCCTTCCTCAACTGCCTTGATCCATTACAGTTTGCACACTGGTCCAACAGGTCCACAGATGATGCAATCAATAACACCCTATAGACTGCCCTCTCCTGCCTGGACCAGAAAAATAATGTTGTTTCTGGAATACTCCTCCACCTTTAATACCATTGTTCCCTCACACCTTTGCGGACAGCTCCAGAACCTAGGGCTAAACTCCTTCATATGCCACTGTATCCTAGACTTCCTAACCAGATTCCCCCAGGTGGTCAGGATAGGAAATCACACCCCCTCCACACTCATCTTCAGCAATGGATCCCCTTAGGGCTGCGTCTTCAGCCCCCTGCTGTACTGCTTCTATACCAGTGAGCAGCTTCAAATACCTAGGAATCCACCTCACAAAAGACCTCTCCTGGACAACACACACAAACAGCTTAGTGTCAAAGGTGCACCAGCACCTCTATCATCTATGATGCCTGGCCAAGTTCAAGGTCTCCTACAGAGACCTGGTTCAGGGCTTTCTACAGTGGGGCTGTGGAGAGTCTTCTCACAGGAAGAATCACTGCCTAGTTTGGCGGCAACATGGCCCAGGATGGACAGACACTATCAAGAGTGGTGAAGGCAGCAGAGAAGACCATCAAGACTTCTCCCCCCTGCATCACAGAAATCTACACCCAGCGATGCAGGGACAGCAGAAATATCAAGGACTTTCACCACCCTGGAGAAAGACTCTTCGCAGTGCTCCCATCAGGGAAATGCTAACACAGAGAGACTCAGGAGAAGTTTCTACCCTCAGGAAATCCGGCTACTGAACAATTGAACGTCTGCATATTCCTAACTCATGTTGGGAAAAATTTTAAGAAACTCCATTGTGTTGATTCAAATCGCAATAACCAACTGTTACTGTACGCAATGCAACAGACTTTTAAAAATGGTGATTGATAAACATGCTGCATGCACTCAATCTATCAGTATGTTCAGTGCCCAAGTCCCACCCCCCCAAAGTACCTGGCTTTTGAAAAAGTACCACCTCCCAAGTAGGGACTTTGAGAGGGCTGAATATTTTACACGGAACTTAATTTAGACCCTGGTCCCTGCAGTGGAAACACACCAAGTACCTCCAAAAGTCCCTAGTTCCTCGGGAAAGTTCCTGTGGTGAAAAAGCGGCATATATGACAAATAAAGAACCTTGAACCTTGAGAAACAACCAAAAAGGAACCAAAAGGAATATGGGAGATATAATGTCATGTGTCCTCATGCAAGTATATAATTCCTCCCTACTACCTATAAAAAGGCCGACCAGCATGACAGATCACTGTCTTGGACCACGTTGGGACACCATACTGTAACAACAGAAAGACAACCGTCTTTCGGATGAGACGTTAAACTGAGGTCCTGACTCTCTGTGGTCAATAAAAATCTCAGGACTCTTAACGTAAAAGAGTAGCGGTATACCCTGGTGTCCTGGGAATACCCCTTGGTCCTTCTCTATCATGGCTCCCTAATAATCCCCATCTCTTGGCTACTTCACTCTCTCCTCTTCACGAATTGGGGAGCATTCTGGTGCACTGTGGCTGCCGTCGCATCATCCAGGTGGATCCTACACACTAGTGGTGGTTGAGGGGACGCCCCCCCACTATGTAAAGCACTTTGAGTTTCTAGAAAAGGAATATATTAATTTAACTGTAACTAAATTGATACACACAGCTGACGTACACCGTGGAGGGCATGCCAACCAAAAATTAAAAGGACTTGTGTTCCCAAATAATTGAACATTTTAGTTACCTCTAACATTTTCTCTCTCTCCTGCTGTACTTTACAGAGGACTCAGGAGAGACCAGGCACCACATTACCACCCCACTTGGACTTAAAACCTTCTCTCTGATCTGTGACATTTAGCCCTAAGTCAGTATATATATGTCATATGTCATATGTCAGTATTCAGTTGAGGCCAAAAGTTTACATACAACTAGGCTAAAGACATTTTCACAACTCAGTATTTCTAGATGATCCTCCTTCCTCATGGTGTCATCTATTTTCTGAAGTCCACCAATCCCTTTTCCAGCAACACACCACCACAACATGATGCTGCCACCTCCATGCTTCACATTTGGGATTGTGTTCTTCAGATTAAAAGCCTCACCCTTTTCCCTGTATACATTGCGCTGATTATTAATGCCAAACATGTAATTTTTTGTTTTGTCAGAACACTCCTCCAAAAGGCTGGTGATCACCTGCAAACTTCAGCCTAGCTTTTTTTTTATGTCAGTCTTAGAATAATGGTGGATATACTGTACATACTTTGTACCTTCATCAGTTCCTTTGTTGTTGTCTAGGGGTTCAGTTGAACTTTTTAGACCAAAGTTAATTTGCTGAACAATGCAGTCAGTGTGGTCCCATGATATTTACACAGATGCTCATGGTACCTTGATTTGTTTGTTTTTCAGAGGTCTTGGCTGAGTTACTTGGAATTTCCCATGGTATCAAGAGTAAAAAGGCACTGTCTATAAATGCAGTCCCTTTCAGAGTCACAGGTGCATTCCCAAATGAACTTTTATTTATGAAAATAAGAAATTAGAAAATCCTAAAAGTCATTACTATTCTATAACATTTTTTGTTTAAAGAGACAATAAACTTGTATGTATACATTTGAATCATATGTTTCTGATTATCCTATGTGGATGTAACCTTTTTTTTACACAGTATAGACCTATCATTTCCGATGTCTCTCTTTACTATGTCCTGAACTATGTGCTATAATGCATGTGTTTGTAATTGTAATTTGAATATGTAATTTCATGTTTATACTGTATAGCTCAGAAAAGCACAGGTTTTAGCAAAAATAAATGTGGGCAAAAATGTTTAAACTTCTCACATTAACAGCCCGAGAGTGTTTGTGTGCTAGAGCACGCCATCTGTCAAAACACACCAAGAATGCTTTAGCAAAAAGAAATAAATAAAAAAGCCCTCACTTTATCCAGAACACAGTGCTGGAGTTCATATTGCAAATGCATCCACTTGAGAACACAATTACACGCTACAGTTACACGCCTCTGAGCCAAACGTCAGCTTGTGTTTCCTGCTGAACACTGTGTCACCCCAGACAAGCTGATGTAATGGAGTGTGAGGATGTGTAGCCATGTTAGCATTAAATAATGAAACATCGGAGGCGATTAAAGAGCTGCATTAGCCAGTCTTGTAAAACTTAATTTGAAAGTTACACACATACACATACACAAACTAATCATTTATGTCAACTAATTAGCTTATATAATTATATAAAGCAGTTTTTAAATTCTGAAGCAGTTCTAATTTATGCAGTTATTGGTTATATACGTTTGAATAAAATACACTTATAATATGCACTATTTGTACAACTATAATAAGTTGGCAAAGGAGGCGGATAGCGCTACATATGCGAGGTAACCACGAAGGGCGTCTGAATCGTAGCTACTCACCTAGAACACTGACAAGACCAGACAACAGCTACATAACTATTAAGAATAGTTTCTAATTAGGGTGATACAGGTGTGGCAGGTTAGTTCTCAAGTAATTATGAACTGTAGGTGGAGCTGAAGGACCTGGTGTTGACAGTATGCTGGGTGAATCTGTGACAACCAAGCACTCAGTCCCTTTAATCTAATTTTAGTTTGTTCCCAATAATAATTAGTAACAATTTAATAGCTTGATTTTTAGTGGAAGAGGCCTCAGTTGTTCATCTGTCAATACAGGGATGGACAAATCATAAATTTATTATTCAGCTCTCCAATGTTTCAGCTAGATTTGGGGGTCTGTCCTCATATCTCAGGTAAACTATATAATTTGCATCTGCCTTGTCCTGGGCTTCAAATTTGCTTGTCCCAGGTTAATGAATTTTTCCTCCCAGTAAAGAAAATGTTCAACTCGTCTGCACTAGACTTACGTGCTGAAGCAACCTAAATTAATGTTAATATTACGTCTTCAGCAGTAGTTATCTCGTGCTAGTTAGATAGCCAAGTTTGATAATAAGATAAATAACGTTACACCAACATTTGGCTAACTATAAATATAGGTTTACCTGCAAGCTAGATTATTTTAGGTATATTACTGTAATGATGTCATATAATCAACTTTTCAAATGGTTCATCTAATTTCAGGCATTATATAGGTGTATAATGCCATTTGGTTTATTCATTTAGCACCAAACTTGTTTCATACTGGTAGTAGCTTATTATGTGATGAGGTCACATTGACAAAACACAGCTATCCAATCAAAACTTGATAAAAAAAATTAATTCAATAATAATAAAGCATGAAATATAACAGTTCACAATACAATTAAAGAGTCCAAGAAAGCAAAATTAGCTGTGGTCTCTGGGTGGGAGTGACACTAGCCACTAGACACAGTGAGCTCATGTATTTTGAAGAGTGCATTCCTTCGAAAGTGCTACACTGTTCTCTGACGCAACATGAGCAGAAGTTTGAAAGGATGTGGTAGGCTGGCTTAATTTTTAAATATTTTAAAACATTAAAAAAAAAATAATTATGCCACATTTTCATTCTAAGAGTATGGGGTAGCAATACACACAAAGGCAGTTTTATGGAAATTATTAATCTGAACTACAATAAAAAAAAAAAAATTATTTGAAAATTTCTCACTGCATCACAGGTTTAACTGTCAAATAAATAAAGATGTTCTTCTTTTACTTCCCCTTCAATTTTACTTCCCCTTAATCAGCATTCAGCAGCTCCCATGCCATCATCATGTTTTGGTCAGCACACAGTCCATAGTCTCATATTTTCTTTGCTTTATTCTCACTTTCTGTATTTCAGAGAGCCCCATGTACTGTCCCTAACAAATAATTGAAGAGACAGGCCTTTCTTCATAGTGAAATCCTCCACAGCGGTCCTGTGAAGGCAACTGTGCTGAATGCTCCTCACTGTGCCAAGACCTGTGAAACATCTACTTGAACCAATGAACTGATTGAATAGACTGAGAACTACTGAGAGAAAGAGTGAGGATGAGAATCAGAGAGAGAAACAATGAGATGGCTAGAGAGAGATAGATAGAGATAGAAATAATTTAAAAGGCTGAAAACCTCATATATCACTCCCTGCAATGAATGTGCTTCTGTAAACGTCCTCACTGCAAATTCCTATCTCGGTGAAAAAGAGCAAGAGAAAGAAAGAGAGAGAGAGCGAGAGAGCGAGAGAGAGAAGGAAAGAGAATAAGATAAATGGAGGAAATGACTCTGAAACATACACATATAGCTACACAGGTAAAAAATCAAGCAGCACCACTAGAAAATATACAACCCACCGCACATCCTTACCCATACTCTTACTGTCATCATTAATACAATTTCCATTTTTGTTATTATTACTGTTATTGTTGTTACTGTTGTCACTGTTATTATTCATACTTATTTATTTATTTATTCATTTACATGGTTTGCATTATAATTGTTGCTAGCACAGCTATTCTTATTTTTGCCATTGATGCTGCTATTATTCTTGTTTTTGATCACAGTTGTTCTTTATAGCTTTATAATTACTATTGTTATAATTGTCACGTTGCCACTTTTTCTGTTATTATTGTTGTTATAGCTGTGGACAGGTTTAAGCAGAATGGGAAATAGGGATAAGGATATATTTCCATCTCTAAAACAACTGCTCAAAGCATGTGTTTTTGCTTCTAATATTTTTTATTACTTTTGGCATGGTGGCTTAGTGGTTAGCCCGTTTGCCACACCACTCACACCACCACAGCTAGGGAGTGTTCAGTCAAAACTCCGGTTTCCTCCCCCAGTCCAAAGACATGTGTTGAAGGCTGATTGGCGTCTCTGAATTGTCTGTGGTGTGCGAGAGTGTGTGTGTGTGATTGTGCCTTGTGATGGGCTGGCACACCATCCAGGGTGTCCCCTGCCTTGTGCCCCGAGTCCCCTGGGATTTGCTCCAGTCTCCCCTGTGACCCTGTGTCAGACAAGTGGTACAGAAAATAGATGGATATTAATTTGTAAAATAAATGCGTGAAACAGAAGAGGAGATTCTGAGTTTTTCTCATGATCGTTTGTAACTCCTAGTTTGTGAACCACTGGTCTAAATGCTGGATGCAGCTTTGTTTCAATAATACATACTGTACATTTCTGTTGCAGAGGTTGCCAGACTGCACTATCGTGACTCTGCAGTATACTTGTAAATAGATCTGGTATAAGGGGAATGTAATATGCAAAGTGTAATATGATTTACTTAAATGACATTCTACTACATTCTTCGTGTAGTATATAACAAATAAAAATAAACAAACTGTTTTATTAATAATTACATTTTAGCTTCAATCAGTCTTGTGCATTGCCAAAATTTTTATTAAATCTACACCACTGATTGTTATTATTATTGAACTGTTGTTATTATCCATTCATGCATCTTCTACAGTTTATTCCTTCTTCAGGGTCACGGGGAACCTGGAGCCAATTCCAGGGAGAATGGGGCACAAGGCGGGGTACACCCTGGACAGGGTGCCAACTATTGTTATTATGAACGGTATTATTATTGTCAGTTTCTTTTTTCTTGATGGTCTGGTAATATCCTATAGGCAGGCTAATAAAGCTATTTGTCAGTGAACTGAAATCGAATCATGTGTAAGTGAGAGAGCAAGAAAGAGAGAGATTTTGCGTGTGTGAATTACGAATTACCTGCGTCTGTGCCACTTGTTTAACTGTATCTCTCTCTCTCTCTCTCTTATAAATGATAGACAGCATGGTTATATACTTGCTGGTACCATTAAAACTTTGGCAATGATGGAGGCCACAGTAAGTACCGTAATTTCCGGACTATAAGCCGCTGTTTTTTTCACACGCATTGAACACTGCGGCTTAAACAATGATGCGGCTAATTTATGGATTTTTTACGGCTAACAAGTTTCATGCCGTCAAAACATTTAGCCTCGTCACATCGGACAAATGAAATTACCCAACAGGTCACAGTGGACCAATGAAACTGTTTGAATTAAATCTAACGCGCTCACACTACATTCTTCAGATCAGTTGTTTTGCGCTTCATGCACACCCCCTCATCAGGGAAAACACACGAAGAAATGCATATTGGTTGATGTCATATCTCTGCCCCGTCTTGTCATGTGTTGTCGAGTCACGTGTATTTTGGTATTGCCCGCAGCTGTTAGCAGTCCGGGCTAATAAGGCTGGTGTGTATATATACCGGGAGCCACGACACACACAACACGTGTAATTAGATATAGAGTTAGAATTAGATAGCGAATATAGTTAGAGTCTTTGTTCATGCCATGTGTCTTAGTTCTTGTTCATGTTTCCTAGCCATAGCCATAGTCCATGTCTGAGTTCGTGTCATGGCTAGTTAGCTTATAGCATAGCTTATAGCTTAGCCTGTAGCCTAGTAGCTTATAGCATAGCTTATAGTTAGTAGCTTGTAGCATAGCTTAGAGTTGTATAGACTAAGTTTAGAATGTAGATGTAGAAGTGGTTTATAGAGTATAGATATAGAGTCTTTGTTCCATGTCATGTCCATGTTCATAGTCATTGTCACGTTTCATGTCATAGTTAATATTTAGGCTAATTGGTTTAGTTAGCTTAGTTCATGAAGTTGGTCATGTTTTGTGTTTCTTGTTTCTCTTGAGTCTGCTCTCCTGTTTCAATAAAAGGTCTCGTCCTAACTGCACTTGCATCTGTCCTGCTTCGTTTACATCACGAATCGTGACAGTTACAACGTGGACACCTGCGGCTTATAGACAAGGGCGACAAAATTGTTTTTCTTTTTAAAGTCAGTGGGTGCGGCTTATATTCAGGTGCGCTCAATAGTCCGAACATTACGGTAGATGGTTGTCATGTACATCAGGGGTCTCCAAACCCCGGGCCATTGTTCATCTGGTACAGGGCTGCACAAAAAGAATAAATAACTTGCATTATTTCTGTTTTATTTATTATCTGAGTTTGAATGATGTTTTTTTTTGAAAAATGACCGGATTCTCTCCGTTACATCCGTCTACGACTCGCTCTTGACGCAAGTCAAGATGCTTGTCTCAGTCATGTGATATGTTACTTGGTCACGTGATACATTAAGGGGTAGAGCGGAAGTTACTCATGCTATGTTGTTGGCGTGATGTTACCATGGCCGCTGCTAATAAAGCTGCGATTTCACTTTGGATTCACGTTTATTATTATATTTTAAAAATACCCCAGTTTTTAATGCCGGTCGTATCATTTTATTTTGTTGTATTTATCCGCCACACCTTAAAGGCCAGTTCGTGAAAATATTGTCTGATATTAAACCGGTCTGTGGCGGAAAAAAGGTTGGGGACATCTGATGTACATCATTCCTTAAGGCTTTCGAGAATTTTTTGTGAATCTTTCACAGTACGCTTTTAACATTTCATTAAACTTTTTTATTTTATTTTATGCTAGAAGATGTGAAGTATGGAGTAAATCATGAAAAGCTAGTTTAGATGTTGAGATACTAGGAGATACTATTTTTCTTGAGACAGTATGGTCAATATTGTCTTATTTTTTTCTGTTATTTCATTGGAGCTTTATAACCAGCACTGGCATTCTCTATACTGTCATTCAATTTAAAGCATTGAATAAATTCAAACCAAAGCGTGAGTCACGCACAGAGTCGGACGCTGTCGATAGCGTTTAAATCACATTTCCTCAACCACTGAATCACTTCCGTTCCCAAACCCCTGACAGATAAATCCATCTTTTGGATAGATAAAGGCCTCTATTAAAGTCGTGTGGAGTGTGAGTAAAATGATTCGTGAGCAGCACTTAGCAGAGGAAGAAACACACACACACACACACGCACACACACTCACAATGACCTCTAAAGTCCAGTGGTGGTGAATATACAATATAATATATAATATAATAAGCACAAGACAGAAAAGCAAAGTCACTCTCTTCCTGAATACCAAGGCAAAACTCTCACAAACAAGGACAACTGTGACACCAGCTATATGTGTAATCAAATATAATAAATGTTAAAATAATACATTTGGTTCTGGTGGTTCTTCATTGGGTACTAAAAATATGTTGAAACAACTATTGAAGCCAACTCATTTAATCAGAATCAGAATGAGTTTATTGCCAAGTGTACTCACACACACAATGAATTCGACTTGGTAAGTGAATCTTCCAGTGTGTACACATTGTAAGATTAAAGAAACATTGTGTACATTTTACAGTGAAGCTGATTGTGGACTGACAGGGAATGCTAGCTAATACATAAAAGCTATTGAAATATTAATTTTTTGCACTACAAATTTAGCTAGTTTATATATTGTGACAGTGTTCTACCTATCTAGCTAACCAAGTGACTTACTTGTGATTGACAGCTTACAAGAACAGTTTGACTGAGATATTACTGAATTTATTATTTCTTTTGCCTTTCATAACAAGACATTATATTTTTTCATAATGAGACCTTCTAAACCTAATGAACAATTTTCTATTCTAAGTGCTTGGTGGCTTTGAGACTTTGGCTAAGATTTAGCCTATGTTATTTTATTTATCTTTGTTAATTTTACAGAGTAGTTCTGTTCACGTTATCTTAAATAAGGTAGCTGTTAGCTAGTAAATCCCGATTTAACATTTACTCTTGTAATATTTAAATGTTTGCTGGCTTTTGAAATAATAACAAATCTGGTGCTAAATAATAAGAGAAATTCTTCACACTTTTTACTTGATGAACAATTAAAAAATAATAATTAAAAAAACATCACAAAACAATCAAACTTAAGGAGAAATAGTCCACAATTAAACATTAATCAAGAACATTGCACAAAAACTGCTGTTTCTGCTTCCATTGCTCTGCCACACAACTGAAGTTTTGGTCATTTCAACAGATTGAATACTTAGTAGAGAAGTATTTGAGGGGGGTTGAGCTTTTATGTGTAGTCTGTGTGCTTTTCTTACTATTTTACCTTACCAACAGTTTTTTTCTGATGATATTCTTAGTCCATGAACTAGTGAACCAGTATCAGGATGTATTTATTGACAGATACTTCAAAGCACTTCTTTAAGTCACTCTGGACATGGGTGTCAGCCAAATGCTAAAATGTAAACGTAAATGTGTTGTGCATTCTGAGATGTTTTTCTGCCCACCATGGGTGAAAAAAGTGGTTATTTCTGTTACTGTAGACTTCCTGTCATTCCAAAGGAGTCAGGAAATTCTCATCTAACCTTTCTCATCAACAAGGTATTCCACCCACTGAACTGACCCTCACTGGAGAACTTTTTCTTTTTTTTAACCATTCTGTGTAAACTGTAGAGACTGTTGTTTGTGAAAATGCCAGGAGACCAGCAGTTTTGGAAATACTCAAACCAGCCCATTGGGCACCAACATTGAACAACCAAGACCAGGGTTAAAATCACGGAGCTCACCTTTTTCACATTCTGATGTTTGATGTTAACATTAACCAAAGCTTTTTACCTGTATCTGCATAATGTTATACTGTTACATTATAATGTTACATCGTTCTACTGTCACATGATTGATTGATTTGATAATTGTATGAATAAGCAAGTGTACAGTTATCTCTTATAAATTGATTCAAGAGAATGTTACTGAAGAATCTAAAGGTTGTTGACAACATATAAAATGAAAACTGCTTTGGTGGTGACCTTTAGTATGTCAGGCGGTTGTAGACGGGAGACGGACGCAGGTGCAGTTCAACTTCTTTATTTAAACAAAAATATGACAACTCTAATCAAAAATGTAGCATGAACAAACCAGGAGCTAACGTAGCGTAGCGAAACTAGGAAAATCGCTACAACACAGAATCCTTGTAACCCAGACTGCTAGAATCCCTAGTATTATTCTAAATACCTAATTAATACCCAGCGATGTGCTCAGTAACCAGTGCGCTTAAATCCTAGCGCTCATTAACCCAAAAACACGAACACCGTGACAAACCAGGAAACAAAACCAAAACAAGGGTCACGTGGTTAGTCCGATGGCAGACACCCCGTGCCACAGTGCCCTCTGCTGGCTGCACTGTGAAAGAACCCCCCTCTAAAGGGTGCTCCTCCCAGAGCACCCAGAACCCCCCTCCAACGGGGATCCTGGATCCGTGTGCGGTTTGCCTTTCTCAGCCACCGGACCCTAGGCAGCCTCCGTCCTCCAACTGGCGGACCCGGTCCCCGGTCCAAAAGTCCACACCATTGCCAGGCAGAAACTGTTCCGAGTCCCAGGCCGAGCCTGGGCGTGGAATGCTGCACATAGTAGTCCGAAGGATCGGAGCGTCACTTTCAGGAGAGACGAGAGGCCGGGCGACCTCCCCAGGAAAACAGGGACGCTGAGTGATGACCTCACCAGAGCAGAGATGCTGAGCGCCGTCCCCAGTAGAACCGAGAGACTGGGCGGCGTCCATGGAGAAGCAGGGGTGCAGAGCGAGGTTCTCCGCGAGGCTCAAGAGGGAAGCGAAGTTCTCTGCGGGGCTCTGGGGGGGGCGAGGTTCTCCACGAGGCTCTGGGGGGGCGAGGTTCTCCGCGAGGCTCCAGGGGAGAGCTAGGTTCTCCGTGAGGCTCCAGTGGGGAGCGAGGTTCTCCGTGAGGCCAGGGGAAGGAGCGAAGCTCTCCGTGAGTCTCAAGGGAGGAACGACGACCTCCGCTGAGACCGGGGGGGGGGGGGAGCAATGTCCTCCGTGGAGCAGGAAAGGAGAGACATAAGGAGCGACGTCTTCCGCGGAGCATGGAGGCAGAGCGACGTTCCCAGCAAAGCAGGATGGTGGAGCGACGACCTCAGCCGAACAGGAAGGCGAGCGACGTCCACAGCCGAGCAGGAAGGCCGAGCGACGTCCACAGCCGAGCAGGAAGGCCGAGCGACGTCCACAGCCGAGCAGGAAGGCCGAGCGACGTCCACAGCCGAGCAGGAAGGCCGAGCGACGTCCACAGCCGAGCAGGGAGGCCGAGCGGCGTCCACAGCCGAGCAGGGAGGCCGAGCGGCGTCCTCAGCAGAGCAGGGAGGCCAAGCGGCATCCCCAGCAGAGCAGGGAGGCCGAGCGGCGCCCTCAGCTGAGCGGGCATCAGAATCCATGAGGGAGGGTGGGAGTTGGTCTCAGCCCCGACCACAGACTCCCCCTTCTTTCGGTGTGACCTGGCATATTCCATTACAAACTCCGGGTGTGGTATGGTGCATGAACTGTCCTCCGGTGGCATTCCGAGCAAGCATCTTAATTGAGCACGCTGCTCCATTTGTTCGACATACCACTCTGCATACCTGTCAAACCAGGTGTCCATCTTGTTGATCCGCTGTGTCCGTAAGTAGGCTGGGCATTCTGTCAGGCGGCTGTAGACGGGAGACGGACGCAGGTGCACTTTATTTAAACAAAAATATGAAAACTTTAATCAAAAACGTAGCATGAACAAACCAGGAGCTAACGTAGCATAGCCAAACTAGGAAATCGCTACAACACAGAATGCTTGTGATCCAGACTGCTAGAATCCGTAGCATTACTCTAAACAGCTAATTAATACCCAGCGATGTGCTCAGTAACCAGTGCGCTTAAATCCTAGCGCTCATTAACCCAAAAACACGAACACCGTGACAAACCAGGAAACAAAACCAAAACAAGGGTCATGTGGTTAGTCCGATGGCAGACACCCCATGCCACAGCGCCCTCTGCTGGCTGCACTGTGACAGTACTGTTTTAATTGTTTTGTTCGGAAACATTCGCATCTGCCTGCACCATGGATATGAATGAGAATGAGTGGATATGATCAGACTTATTTTCCGTTACGCCACAGTGCTAGTCATAAAATATATACATAAAGTAACTTTAAAGTAAAGTAATCTTATTTTATATATTCTATGCTACTCACTTCTTGTTTCATCATGTCTCTGCTTTCAGAGGAGCTTTGAAGGTAAAGTGTTAAAGACCTTGTACACATGGCAGTGATAAATCCGATGTGCTAAACCGTGGCAGAAATAGAAATGACACCTATAATGGCAGTTCAGTAGCAGGATGATGAATAATCCTTTTGTCCTGGGGCTCCTCTGCTTCTGCTCATTCATAACCACTCAGTAAATTAAACTGATCTTAGAGGTTCCTTGTGCAAACTCCCTAATTAACTTTGCAGTGCATATTTAATGATTATCACCCAAAAGACTTGTTCTAGTGGATTTCCTCATTTCATATAGGCACACGGCAGGCTTCATCAGGAAATCTCAGTGTGGGCGCCTGCTTTAACATTAAACAGTGCAGTGTCTTGAGGAAGTGCCACCGCTGATTATGAACAAATGAGGGTTTTTAAAAGAGTGAATAATCTGGAAAAAGAGTCTGATTTATTTCAGAACAAATCCCCAATGACTCACTATTGAATATAACGTGCACACACTATAGCGTACGTCATTCAATAATTAATGTTGAAATTTTGTTGGAACTTTTTATCATACTCATATGAAGGTGGAATGTAAAAATACTTAACTTTGGTATACAATTTGCTGTAATCTCATACAGTCATGGACGAAATTATTGGCACCCCTGGAACTTTTCCAGAAAATGCACCATTTCTCCCAGAAAAGTGTTGCAATGACAAATGTTTTGGTATACACATGTTTATTACCTTTAAGTGCATTGGAACAGCACAAAAAAGCAGAAGAAAAAAGGCAAATTTGACATCATTTTACACAAAACTCAAAAATTAGGTCGAACAAAATTGTTGGCACCCTTAACTTAATATTTGGTTGCACACCCCTTGGAGAAAATAACTGAAACCAATCGCTTCCAATAACCATCAACAAGCTTCCTACACCTCTCAACTGGAATTTTGGACCACTCTTCTTTTGAAAACTGCTCCAGGTCTGTCAGATTTGAAGGGTGCCTTCTCGCAACAGCAATTTTGAGATCTCTCCATAGGTGTTCTATGGGATTTAGATCCGGACTCATTGATGGCCACTTCAGAATTCTCCAGCGCTTTGTCTCCAACCATTTCTGGGTGCTTTTTGAGGTATGTTTCGGGTCATTGTCCTGCTGAAACACCCACGACCTCTGACGCAGACCCAGCTTTCTGACACTAGGCCCTAAATTATGGGCCAAAATCTTTTGATAGTCTCCAGTTTTCATGATTCCTTGCACACAGTCAATGCACCCAGTGCAGGAGCAGCAAAACAACCCCAAAACATCCTTGAACCTCCACCATGTTTGACTGTAGGTACTGTGTTCTTTTCTTTGTAGGCCTCTTTCCTTTTTCTGTAAACAGTAGAATGACCTGCTTTGCCAAAAAGCTCTACCTGTCCACAAAACGTTCTCCCAGAAGGATTGAGGCTTACTCAGGTACATTTTTGCAAACTGCAGTCTGGCTTTTTTATGCCTCTGTGTCAGAAGTGGGGTTCTCCTCGGTCTCCTGCCATAGCGCTTCTTCTAATTCAGATGACAACGTATGGTTCGAGCTGACACTGATGCACCCTGAGTCTGCAGGACAGCCTGAATTTGCGTGGAAGTTGACTGAGATTGTTTATCCACCATTCAAACTATCCTGCATTGCATTCTTTCATCAATTTTTCTCTTCCATCCATGTCCAGGGAGATTTGCCACAGTTCCATGGGTTATAAACTTCTTGATTATATTGCGCACAGTGGACAAACAACTTTAAGATCTCTGGAGATTGACAAGTAACCTTGAGATTGTTGATATTTTTCCACAATTTTGCTTCTTAAGTCCTCAGACAATTCTCGGCTCTTCTTTCTCTTCTGCATGCTTGGTGTGGCACATACAGGCACACAACACAAAGGTTGAGACAACTTTTATACACTCTAACTGACTTCAGTTTTGATTTCTATATTGCCAGCACCTGTTACTTGCCACAGGTGAGTTTAAATGAACATCACATGCTTGAAATGAAATTATTTACCCACAGTTTTAATAGGGTGCCACTGATTTTGTCCAGTCCATTTTGGGAGTTTTGTGTAAAATGATGTCAAATTTGCCTTTTTTCTTCTGCTTTTTTGTGCTGTTCCAATGCACTTAAAGGTAATAAACATGTGTATAACAAAACATTTGTCATTGCAACACTTTTCTGGGAGAAATGGTGCATTTTCTGGAAAAGTTCCAGGGGTGCCAATAATTTCATCCATGACTGTATTCCCCTCAGTGAGAAGACAGATAGTGTCTACTTTTACATTTACATTTACATTTATTCAGTTAGCAGACGTTTTTATCCAAAGCGACTTACAAATAAGCAAAGCGATATATCAAGCAGGGAACAATACAAGTAGTGCTACTATACAAGATCCATTAATTGAATACCAGAGGAAGCAAAGTGTACAGAGTAGAGGTGTAAGTGCATTGTCTGTGTTTTTTTATTTTTTATTTATTTTTTTTATTTTTATTAGGAGTTGGTTAGGTGTTCTCGGAAAAGGTGGGTCTTTAGCTGTTTTTTGAAGATGGTGAGAGATTCTGCAGTCCGGATTGAGGTCGGAAGAGCATTCCACCACTGGGGAACGGTATGCGTGAAGGTTCTGGAAAGGGACCTTACGCCTCGCTGAGTGGGAACTACTAAACGTCGGTCGCTGGTCAATCGCAGATCGCGAGAGGGAATGTATGCCTTCAGAAGAGAGTTGAGGTAGGAGGGTGCTGTTCCTGACAAGGTCTTGTAGGTGAGCATCAAGGCCTTGAACTTGATGCGGGCAGCTACAGGAAGCCAGTGGAGGGAGATGAAGAGGGGTGTGACATGAGTAGTCTTGGGCTGGTTGAAGACAAGGCGCGCTGCAGCATTCTGAATCATTTGAAGCGGTTTGAAGGGGTTTTACTTTTAGTTAAACTATGTTTTCCTCCTACACCCCTGTGCTACTTATACTGTGTGTGATTGCATGTATTGTGTGGTTTTGTATTGTATTATGTGTAGCACCATCATCATGATGTTTCCTTCCACTTACTGTACAGCTATGTGAATGGGATAATAATAAAGTGCACTTTCACTCTAAACTTTTCACTAATACCTGTCCCATTATCTCTAGAGATCACAGTTTTTCTCTGTCTTATGCTATCAAAGACGAAAATAAAGGGGGGGGGGGCAATTATCTTCATGACCTTATATAGTATTCAGGTATAAACTGCAGTTAATCATATCAATTGACACTGATATAAATAATATATGTATGTAACTATACAGAAACTCTCATCTTGAAAAGATGTGCTGAACATAAAAAATAGAAGGAAAAAAAAGAATGAGAAAATAACTGGAGGTGTACAATTGGAAAGTAAACAAGCCTGGTATTTTTGATGTTTTTGTTTGTTTGTTTGTTTGTTGTTTTGCATGCTGCTATGCGATTGTTTCCACTTTGCCCTAATGTGGTCACATGACTGAAAGAATTACTGAAAGCTCAGATTTATTGTTCGTAATGAACTGACACTAATCATCAAAATGTTTACAAGCATTTTGAATCAGATTGAGACTCGTGGTTTCATTAAAACCAGAGTACCATTACAGTACTTGGTGTGTGATATTAACTGTGATTTTAATTGATATATAAATTTACAGTATTTCATAATTCCTGACAATATGTAACCATGAGAACAAGCATAAATAACAGTTAAAGCAGTGCAAATATTTACACATTTCGTTTCTCACCTTTGAGACTCAGAAGCTGGAGGAGGTTAAACCGGTTGATACATAAGCAACAAAACATGACAAGATGTGCTGTTTTAATTAGCCCTCAGGACATTTCATCTCCCTGCCTACAGAGGTAATGCAGACTGGATAGTAACATTTACTTCCTGGTTACTTCTTGATTTTTGTTCCAACAGATCTTAATTGTAATGATTAAATTGAAAATTTAAAATTAAATAATGGCAAATTTTGTTTTGGATCCATTTAAAGTTACATTCAATATTGTAGAACGTCCATGAAACAAGTTTCTTTTATCAGCATGTTACAGAATCTAGAAACTGTAATTCCCTCACTTTTTCCCTAGAGAAAGCTTAATCATATCAATGACTATACATTTCTCTTTGTCAAATAATGAAATGTTTATTATTCGTCTTAAATTATGTGGATTGTCTGCCATACAAGTCCCTGCGTACGTTATTACTACACAAAGAATAACATATTAGAACAAGCACATTAATATAAGCCACTTATACAGCTGAATTACTATCAGATCTGCAGTACAAAATTAATGAAGCCCTTATGACAGATCAGAATTCAGAGTCCAACAGTGCTGAAGTATAATTTAAATTAGTAGCTGTAATCTCTCTGTGTTTGTTGAACACCCTATTATAGACTTAGTCCCCGTTTGCTGTTATAAAACAAAAATCTTATGGGAAGGCTTTCCACTAGATTTTGGAACATGTCTGTGGTTATTTTTGCTCATTCATCCACAAGAGCGTTAGTGAAGTCAGGCACTGATTTTGGTTTATGCTACAACATAAAAAGACATTGTATACAATTGTGTGCGTCCACACTTGTGACAACAGTTTGGGGGAAGGTCCACATATGGATGTAAAGATCAGATATCCACATACATTTGGCCATATAGTATATAAGGACACCTGTATCCACATTCATTTTAGTTTTCTTAAGGATTCAGTTCATTTCAGACTCCTATCAGACACACTATTCACAACACTGAAACATTTTAGTTAGTAATAAAGTTAATTCAATACTAAAAATTGAGACATGAAAAAATGCTGTTTGTTGTATAATTAATGGTTGCTTGTATCTTTATAAAAATCTTTATAATTTATGTGTATTTCTCAGTGTTGACCAAGATGTATGATGTAATGAATTTGTGACAATTTTTAGTTTAAACATCTTTCATTGACATACTGGTCTATTTTCAATTTGAATGATTCAGTTTTACTACATTACGCATAATGCTGTTGCCTGTTGACATGTTGCCAATTAACCCCCAACTGTTTCTTTTTATTAACACTTACTTTTCCAGCTTTTTGTTGGAACCCCTTTCCAACTTTTTTGAGATGTGTTGCGGCCATCAAAATCAAAATTACCTTATTTTTTTCTTAAAATGGTACATTTCCTCAGTTTAAACATTTAAAATGTTTTCTTTGTTCTACTGTGAATAACGTATGAGTTTATGAGATTTACAAATCATATATATATATATATGTATATATATATATATTTATTTTTTTATTTTTATTTTTTCATATTTTATGCTAACATTTTTGGAATTGGGTTTGTAGATGACTAGGGTTGTGTCACGTGGCGTGACGGGAAGGAAGTAGGCAGGATGCAATCGCAGTGAAACGGTGACTTTTATTTACAGTGCTGGGTGCGAAGCAAAACACTTGAAACAAAACTCCTGAGCCAAGGTATGCTCGCTTGGCTATGGCTAACACTAATGCTAACTTGGTTATGGCTATGGCTAAGGCTAAGGCTAAAGTTAGAACATGGCATGAAACTGGAATGCTCCATAAGCGCTAAACATGGCAAAATAATACCTAAATATGTCTTTCTATAGGTCGCTATATAAGTCGTTATATTGAACACGGCTCACGGTATATATAGATGTCTCAGTCATTAGCCGGCAATCGCTAGCAACTGCCAGCGATTCCAAACACACGTGACCCAATGCCCTATGACCCTTGATGAGGCGAGACGAAAACCTGACGTCAACCTGGAAGAGGTCCGCGTATGCGCAACAGCGCGCGTTGAGCGCTGTGGTGCGGGGGAATCGTGACAGAATTCTCCCCCCAAAAAAAGAGTGCCAAGAGTCCTCCCCTTTCAGACCCCCTGGCTGAATGTCCCAAGCAGCGCCAGGAAGAAATTGCACGGTGTCTTTGGAGTAGGGGAGCAGAGCAAAGTCTCTAGCTGAACAGGGAGGCAGAACAAGGACTACAGCCTGGCAAACAGGCTGAGCGATGCTCTCATCGATGCTTGGGAGCGGTGCAACATCCTCAGCTGGACATGGAGGCTGAGCGGCGTCCTCAGCTGAGCAAGGATGCTGAGCGGCGTCCTCAGCTGGACGTGGAGGTTGAGCGGCGTCCTCAGCTGAACAGGGTTGCTGAGCGGAATTTACCGGAAGAGCCGGCTTGGACGAGAGATCAGGATCTCGAGACAGGACTTGCGCTTTGCTTTCTGAGACCTGGGACATGACTTGGACGAGAAACATGGATTGGACAAGAAACATGGATTGGGCTTGAGATATGGCTCGAGCGAGAGACATGGCTTGAGCTTGAATTTGAGACATGGCTTGAGCGAGAGACATGGCTTGACCGAGAGACATGGCTTGAGCGAGAGACATGGCGTGGACGAGAGACATGGCTTGAGCTTCAGACGTGGCTTGGATAAGAAACATGGCTTGGCGGTCAGGCACAGGCGACTGGGCTTGGACTTGGGTGTCTGAGACTTGAGACTGGGTCTGGACTTGGGCGTCGTGGACTTGGGACTGGGTCTGGACTTGGGCGTCGTGGACTTGGGACTGGGTCTGGACTTGAGCGTCGTGAACTTTGGACTGGGTCTGGACTTGGGCGTCGTGGACTTGAGACTTCGACTTGACCGAGCCTTCCAGCTCCCGCATTCTAGCAGTCAGATCCTCATTCTGTCTCTCCAGCTGCTGCCGAGCATTCTCACTCTTCTGAGCCTTGCTGCGCTCACCCGCTAGCTCGGTGCTCAGCGTGTCCACTTGTGCATTTGCCCTCTTCAATTGGTCATTAACGAGTTCAACATTGCCCTGTTTTTCATCAAGTTCCTCCTCCAGCTGTGAAATACAAGCCTCCAATCTCCGCTTCTCATCATTCAATGCAGATATCTTGGAGTTACAGCTGGTCACTTCATCATGCAGCTCATTTTTCTCCTGCAGAACCTGCCTCTGATTGCAATCAGCTGTAGACAGATCCTCACATAACTGCACATTGTCAGCCTCCAGACTCTTGACTTGGCGTTCACTCTCTTCGGCGCTGCTCCGTGCAGCAACGCGAGCTTTAATGGCTTGGATGAGTTGAGCTTCCCGCTCGGACAGGTCCAGCTCCAGCTTCTTCTTTGCTGCTACAGCCAGAGCGTTCTGTTTCCTCTCATCCTCAAGCTCTGCCCCCATTTCATGAACCTGTTCCAATTTCTTTTCCAACTCTGACATTTGTGCCGGAACGGGGTGAAGCTGGTTCTCTGCAGTCTTCCTTCTCACCTTTTCCTCCTCCAGAAGCTCCCTTAGTCGATTTCGTTTGTCTTCTAGTTGACAAAGCCGTATGCTCGGAACCCGTTTCTGGTGTCTCCTCTTGCAGCAAAACCTGTGCTGCTTGTAGTTGCGACTCCACAGATGAGCCCTCTTCAATAGCTTTGACGTAGCTACTCTGATTGACTGTGCCTGGAGCTTGAGGAATGGCTTGGTTAGGAACTTGGACCTGAGACTTGGCAGGGACATGGACCTGAGGCATGGAGGGGACATGGACCTGGGACATGGCAGGGACTTGAGCGGTGACAGTCCTTCTCACATGCTCATAGTACACATGGAATGGGAGCTTACCATGCCCTTCCAGCACTTTATTCAAGTCGTAGTTCTGCCCTGGGTCTTCGAACTCCTTGAGAAACAAGACAGAGAACTGCCTGCTATCCTCCAGTACCCAGGGTCTCGTGGCCGCTATTTGTTGCGCCCACGTGCAAGCCGGGCCAAAAAATTGGGACATCATGAACCGAACGAACTGGCTCTCGGTTGGCTTCGGGTCACACAGGCTGGAGAAATACAATTGACTGTCCATCACAAAATAATCCGGAGGCCCGTGAAATCCATCATACTGATCTGGCATTATTTCATATGACTTTTGCTTAAACCACATAGAATCCAAGGCGGGGATACTGGGCATGGATTCCCGTTTTCGGCGTCATCTCCCTTTTCATGCTGCATCCATGGTTCCGGCGGTTCAACGCCACGAGGCGTGACGGGAAGGAAGTAGGCAGGATGCAATCGCAGTGAAATAGTGACTTTTATTTACAGTGCTGAGTGTGAAGCAAAACACTTGAAACAAAACTCCTGAGCTAAGGTATGCTCACTTGGCTATGGCTAACACTAATGCTAACTTGGCTATGGCTATGGCTAAGGCTAAAGCTAGAACATGGCATGAAACTGGAACGCTCCTTAAGCGCTAAACATGGCAAAACAATACATAAATATGTCTTTCTATAGGTCGCTATATAAGGCGCCGTGCGAAGCACGTCTCAGTCATTAACCGGCAATCGCTAGCAGCTGCCGGCGATTCCAAACACACGTGACCCAATGCCCTATGACCCTTGACGAGGCGAGACGAAAACCTGACGTCAACCCAGAAGAGGTCCGCGCATGAGCAACAGCACGCGTTGAGCGCTGTGGTGCGGGGGAATCGTGACAGGTTGATAATGCAGTCACTGTGATAGTACACCCAGTCAGTCAGTCTCTCACACATTAGTTACTCAGCACATAACAATGATTCATTACTGCAAATGTAAAATGAGAGTGTATTAAATATGAAGTGGTATTAAGTAAAGATGCACCAATATTACATTAATAATAATTAATTCCACAATGCTGAAGGAAATGCAAATAAAAACTATATTCTCTCCATTTAAACAAGTTGTTTTAGAGTAACTGGTCTCATAAACAGAAAACACATTACTCAAATTAACATTAACACGTTAACTAAATTCTGAAGATTAAAGTAACTTATTGAATGTTATAAATTCATATTAACATTGACTGAATTAAAAAAAAAAAAACTCCTGTTAGGCTTCACATTCAGTCATCACGAACAAAAGCATTTTTACTTCATCACTGACATCAAATTTGTAATATATAATATAAACCTTTTAATGTATTAACATTAATTGGATATGAAATACACTACGCTACAAATATATTTTTCTGTGTAATATATACTTTTTTGTCAACTCATCTTCATTTAAATCATTTCAAAGGTGTATTGGCCCTTTAATTCAGCATGGGCAGCTCGAGCAGCGCGGCAAAATAAATTAATAATTTTGACTCGACACCGAAACTCCCGCTTCACTGCTGCTCATTTCTGGTGTAAAATTTTAGCAGTGCAGACCTTACAGAGCTTACAAATTGCAGTTTTGTCATCATTCCACACAAGAAACATCTACTTTACACACAGCACGAAATCGATGTGTTTCCCTCCCTCTTTTTATTGACAGGACATAATCGGCCCTGATAATGGGATGTTTTTAAACTGTCGGCCAATGGTCGATAGCGTGAAAATAGCCTTTATTTCGGTGTATCTCTAATATTAAGAGATTAATTGAGTTTTAGACACTGTTAGTAATGTTATGATTCTCTCCTTATGAGACATGTGTAATAACACTAGTCATTAGAGGTCTTTTTTATGACGAGTTGTGAAACACTAAATAAACTTGTGTTTCAACAACCTCCTGTTCAGCCACCTCAAATAGGCTCCATCTGCACCCTGGCATACATCCTAACAAGAACACTGATTCTATTAAATACTTTAAGTTCACAAATGTTCGGTATTTTCCATTAACAAAGGTGCAACCTGAAGATCAATTAGGCTTTTGTTTAACTTTGTTTCAGCTCCTAGAAATCTCTAGAGGGTGGATGCTATAATACACATACTGGGATCAAGCCATACCAGCTAAAATAAATGCTCTTTACATCAGACCATGGCCACCATTTTTTTGTGTTTGGCACACAATTTATCGTGTGTATTTTGCCTTCATTTGGGTTATGCCCCTTTATCCTGCACCTGCCTGACTGTTATCACTTCCTGTATCTGTTTTTCGCCGCCGATTGCAGTTCACCAACACAGCAGGATGTTGTGACCTTCCTGAGCTACCTGAGTAAGTGATAATTACTGAAGGACAGAAACAGATGCAGTGTGTGTGTGTGTGTGTGTGTGTGTGTGTGTGTGTGTGTGTGTGTGTGTGTGAGAGAGAGAGAGAGAGAGAAGAGAATCACGGATTGAAAGACAGAGAAACAAGTAGAGAGAGATGAATGACCAAAAAAGGGAAACAATAATGAAAAGGAAAAAAAAGCAGAACCAGATTTGAAGTGAAAACACACACACACACACACACACACACACACACAAACACACAGCTGTATGTATGTGTATTTGTGCTGATGAAAATTAAAAGGTTCAAGCACGACACCAGCAGTAATTATAGCAATGTTGTTAGCACTAATTTCTGCGTTGAATCTGTGAGTATAGTGCTATTCTAACTATTTAGAATGATTTCTTATTTATAAGACATACAGTGCCTTGCAGATGCTTTTGAACTTTAAACTTCCATTGCATTGCGGGCTTCAAACATAAAGATATAAAATTTAATTTTTTTGTGAATGCAACAAGTGGGACACAATTGTGAAGTGGAACAAAATCTATTGTATATTTTAAACTTTTTTAGCAAATAAAAAACTGAAAAGTGGTGCATGCAAAATTATTCAGCCTCTTTACTTTCAGTGCAGCAAACTCACTCCAGAAGTTCAGCGAGGATCTCTGAATGATCCAATGTTGTCCAAAATGACTGATGGTGATAAATAGAATCCACCTGTGTGTAATCAAGTCTCTGTATAAATGCATCTGCTCTGTGATAGTCTCAGGGTTCTGTTGAAAGCGCAGAGAGCATCATGAAGACCAAGGAACACACCAGGCAGGTCCGTAATACTGTTGTGGAGAAGTTTAAAGCCGGATTTGGATACAAAAAGATTTCCCAATCTTTAAACATCCCAAGGAGCACTGTGCAATTCTATTTATCACCATCAGTCATTTAGGACAACATTTGATAATTCAGAGATCCTCGCTGAACTTCTGGAGTGAGTTTGCTGCACTGAAAGTAAAGGAGCCGAATAATTTTGCACACACCACTTTTCAGTTTTTTATTTGCTAAAAAAGTTTAAAATATACAATAGATTTCGTTCCACTTCACAATTGTGTCCCACTTGTTGGTGATTCTTCACAAAAAAATTAAATTTTATATCTTAATGTTTGAAGCCTGAAATGTGGCAAAAGGTTGAAAAGTTCAAGGGGGCCGAATACTTTCGCAAGGCACTGTATTTGATTTCTCCACATTCATCTTAACCAGTGGAGTAAGAAGTGTATATAGAAATGTCTGTACATAACATCCTCTTAAACTTCACTTGCTCCCTGTACTGCGACCTGAATGGTCAACAAACAAAGAGCTGAGTGAGTTTCAGTGGAGGTTTTCCACTGAATAAAACTGCTCATTCTAATAATTGTAAACCTCAGGAGATTGAGAATGTTGTGGCACTTTTTTTACTCCAGTGGAAATTTCTTTTGCAGTGCTAGGCAAAAAATGACTCATCCCTCAACATTCTGTTGGCCGAGGTGCACAAACAACATGATAATATGATGAAGCAAAGCTGACTTTTTGGACGGGCTATAGATGAAGTAAAATATGAAAGAATACCTAATCTCATTGTGATTTTTGGGGGGTTTGTTTACTTATTTTGACGCCAGGATTGTCTTTTTATTTGGATAGTCCAATGTAGACATGTTTACAAAGCATTTAGAGACTGTCATGAACCATCCTATCAACTGTTTCTCAACATTTCATAAAATGTAGGTGTCATGATTTCCACTCTAGGTAGCACTGTAGCATGCAGAATGCTCAGAAACCCAAAGCGCGAGTTCATTGCCCGAGATCAAAGTGAGCGCACGATTTTAGGTTTGAAGTGACACTCACTTTGTTAAAGTGTTGAAGTGACACGTGCATTTGTTGTGGTTCATGTCCTGTCTCCTCCCCAGTATTGTCATTGGTTGTTTCCCATATGTGTCATCATAAGTCTCAGTTGTCTTGTGTTTCACCCCGATTACGTTTGGTATTTAACCCCTTTGTGTATCTATGTACGTCGCAAACTATTGAGTGTATTCACTGTGCCAAGACTTTACATCGTGTACCGTTTTATGGTTTTTGATCTTGCTTCTAGTTGCTCGTTTTGGGTTTCGCCTTGCATAGTTTATGACCGTTTTCCGATCGCCTGATCTTTTGCCTGTTTTTGACCATGCTTTTGATTCACGACTTGGATTTATCTGCCTGCCTCTCTTTAATAAAGCTCTTATCTGCTTTTGCATCTGTCCTCAACCTAATTATGTGACAGAATACGTCATCTAACATGGAATCAGCAGGAGAGCAAGTAGAGCATTATGCTGGTATTTGTATACCAGCCTTTGATACTGTGCATTTTCCCCAGTGGTTCCCCCTGGAAGTTCCAGCTTCCTTCGATGGCTTTGACGTATCTCCGGAAAGTTATATATATCAATGCCAGTTTTATTTCACCAGACTGGAGGACCCCAAGCCCACAGAAAAGTAGTGGCTGGAATTCATGCTGTCACGACTCACTGGCCCATCCTGCAGTTGGGCAGAGTTCCTGCTTACTAAGGGGATCAGCGAGCTTAGCCAAGTAAGCCAGTTGAGATATTCAGGGTTAAAACCTGACCTGGAGAAAATGTTATGAATGCCAAGCCTAAAGGATAAACTCTCTCAGACTTTCCCCTCATATTACGAGAGGGAGCTGACTGACAGGAGGGTCTCCACAGCTCAGCCCCTGGTCGACACGGTGACGATGGAGGTAACACCAACCTGCAAGACCATAAAGAGGCCACTTTATAGTGTCCTACATGCAGTAAACTTGGGATCCATGGATCATATTTCTGCTCTCAGGAATGTTTCAAGGGCAGCTGGTGTGCCCACAAACGGCTCCACAAGATAGCAAGAGGTGGACTCACCTGCTGAGCTCCAGCCGGAGGTCCACATGGTGACCTCCTCCCCAGAGCTCCAACTTGAGAACAACGAGGTGGTCTCACCTGCCAAGCTCCAGTCAGATGTCAATATGGCGACCTCCTCCCCAGAGCTCCAAACTGAGAGTGACGAGGTGGTCTCACCTGGCGAGCTCCAGCCGAAGTTCAACGTGGCGACGTTCTACCCAGAACACCAAACAGAGACCCACGATGTGGTCTCATCTGCAGAGCTCCAGCTGTCGGTCAACGTGGTGATCTCATCTCCAGTAATCCAACCTGAGACTAATGAGATGGTCTGCCATGCTCCAGTCAGAAGTCAACATGGTGACCTCCTCCCAAGATTTCCAGCATGAAACCTAAGAGGTGGTCTCATCGGCTGAACACTCGTCTGAGGTCAATGTGGTGACCTCAGATCCAGAGCCCCAGTTGGAGGTCAACATGGCGACCTCTTCCTCAGAGCTCCAGCATGAGACCCATGAGGTGGTCTCATCTCCAGAGTTCCAGCATAAAGCCAATTTCAAAGATACAGCCTCTCAAGCCAAGTTCCTGTCCAAGGTCGAAGAGACGGCCTCCCAAGCCATTTTCCTGTCTGAATTCAACAAGACAGCCTCTCAATCCAAGTTCCTGTCCGAGGTCAACGAGACAGCCTCTCAAGCCACATTCCTGTCCGAGGTCGAAGAAATGGCCTCTCAAGCCAAGTTCCTGACCGAGGTCGAATAACGGCCTCTCAAGCTAAGTTCCTGACCGAGGTTGAAGAGACGGCCTCTCAAGCCATGTTTCATCCGAGGTCAAAGAGACGGCCTCTCAAGCCAAGTTCCTGTCCGAGGTCAAGGAGAGGGCCTCTCAAGCCATCTTTTTGTAGAGCAACTCTTTTTTTCAGATCCACAGAAAGTTCTTTGCCACGTCACCTTGAACTTCCAGTGACCAGTATGAGGGAGTGTGAGAGCGATGACACCAAATTTAACACACCTGATCCCCATTCACAGCTGAGACCTTGTAACACTAACAAGTCACATGACACCAGGGAGGGAAAATGGCTAATTGGGCCCAATTTGGAGATTTTCACTTAGGGATATATTCACTTTTGTTGCCAGCAGTTTAGATATTAATGGCTGTCTGTTGAGTTATTTTGAGGGGGACAGCAAATTTACATTGATACGCAAGCTGTACACTCAATACTTTATATTATGGCAAATTGTCATTTCTTCAGTGTTGTCACATGAAAAGATATAATCCAGTATTTACAAAAATGTGAGGGATGTACTCACTTTTGTGATATATATATATATATATATATATATATATATATATATATATATATATATATATATAGCTAGCAATATAAGAAATTATAATTTCCAGGCATTTTTATTTATGGCCACTTAATGAAGGATAGCTGTACATAAACGGTATAACCCACAATACAATTATCTCAAAAGCAGCAAGCTACTTCCTCAAATCTGATCTACTCACTATGATTACACACCCACAGCACTGTCATGGGATGAAAGAGGTTAAATGGGCAGATGACGGAAAAATTTATTTAGACAGGAAAAACAGAAGCAGGCCTCAGAGGGAATGAATACTGGTATTGTACTCCATTAGAGGATTACACAAACATGTAAGGTTGTAAAGTGAGTGTCGAATTCCAATATCTTCGTCACATCAACTCAAGCTTACTGATTATATGAAATGGATCCAGACTCCTAAGTGATCGACTTATTTAGCACATTACACCAAATGAGACTCCAAATAGGTACAGAAATTAATCACAAGTTGAAATACTCCACTTGGTCAAACTTATGATGACTAGAGGCATTTATCATTAAAGGTAAAAGAGCTAGCTAAAGAGCATGTTTGACATGCAAAAAAATTTACAATAAATCCCCCTCAGCATCTTGTTAATACTATATGTTTCTTGTCATTAAGAGAAAACAACTCATTATTAAGAGGATGAACATCTCTGCCTTATGTGAAAAACATCTTGGCATTTTGAAGAAACATATTCTTATGAGAAGATCTTGCTTTATTAAAATAAATATCTTAAATAACTTAAATGAAATGTGCAATTTTGAGAATTACAAACTTTGTAAACTACACAACGTTATATATCAACATGTGTGGAAGCGCATTTCTGCAACACAAGTGTTACGACACGGCCGACAGATGGCACTGCGGCGCAGCTTCGGACAAACAAGTGACTCTTGTTTTGGTTCGTTCCTGCTTAGACACTGGCTTATGCGAGGGTATAGCTTGATTTGAGCCAGATGTCTGTGTTTAGTTTAAATAGGTAGGCTATTTAAACCCTTTGTATGGCTGCGGACTTCGCGCAGTATTATTAGTTGTAGCGTTCTCAATGTTTAGCATGTATAGCTATAGCTCAGTGTGTTAGTGCAGTAGCTAATGCATGTAGTATGCTAGCGGTCTCATGTCCCTGTTCTGTTCGCGATTAATGTCTAGTCCATAATCCCATGTTTGATCCAGAAAATCCTGTTCAACATAGACTGCGTTTGTTTGCTTTTTTATTAATAAAGACAGCACTCCTGCGCTAACTTCCTGCCACCTGTCCTGTGTATCGGAAAAAGAAGAATAAAAAAAATCTCCATCCTTAAAAAAAATACTTAGCCAAACTGCTAACAGCTGCGGGCAATACCAATACACACATGACTCGACAACACATGACAAGATGGGGCGGAGACATGACATCACCAATATGCATTTCTTCGTGTGTTTTCCCTGATGAGGGGGTGTGCATGAAGCGCAAAACGACTGATCTGAAGAATGTAGTGTGAGTGCGTTTGATTTAATTCGAACAGTTTCATTGGTCCACTGTGACCTGTTGGGTAATTTCATTTGTCCGATGTGATGAGGCCAAATATTTTGGCGGCATGAAACTTGTTAGCCCGTAAAAATCCATAAATTAGCTGCATCATTGTTTAAGTGGCAGTGTTCAAAGCGTGTGAAAAGAGTAGCGGAAATTATGGTAATTAGCTTAATGTTAAAAACCTATGGATGTCCCTGTGAAGGGCAAAAACTGTGCTGCAAGTTACAAGGGTTATTTCGCCAAAAAGGTTTATGAAACACTCTTTGATAGACATACATTCAGTCAGTGGTTCTGAAGGTGTGCCTACATTCACAAAACTTTTGAATCCATAAATATAATAGCAATCAAATAGCATCCTAACAGCACCATTTATTCTGGAAGCCTTAATATACTGTATATACAGTAGTCATTTGTCCTATCCGAACTGCTGAGTCTCCTGTTTCACTCAGTGAATATTCAGGTGGAGACAAACTTCAGGGTCCTGAACCACTATCACATACCCTCACTCCAATATTTCTTCTCTTTTTCCATTTTTCTTTTCTGAAAATTGATGCATTTTCCAGGCACTAAAAGATAATAAAAGGAGAAATGGAGACTGCAGTGTGGCGGGTGTAATTAATCGAGCATGGCAATGAGAAAAGGAATTGCAGAGAGAACCACATTGTGGAGGAGGCTAGGTGTGCATGTGTCTGGGAATACATTTAGCTCTTTCTGTAAACCAAATTTCTCCATGATTGATTACCTTTTTTGTACTTAGGTTAAGGTTCTTGAATTAATTTAGGGGAATTAAACCAAGTCATTTGTATAAATATGTAGGAGCTTGTGCAGGCAGAAGTTAGTTCGCTAGCTGTCTGTTATTTTAATTTGCAGATTTCAAAACAAAAAAGGTCTAGTTACAGTGTAGTTACAGAATATCCGCAAATTCAACTTGTAATCCACTTGTAATTCACCAAAGAGCTGTTACATAATATATCACACAAAGCCACTCCTATAATGAGACTCTTAACTATTGGTTCATTCATTTTCAGTAAGCACTTTATCCTGGTCAGTGTCATGATGGATCCAGGACTTGTCCTGAGAACACTAGGCACGAGATGTAAATAGACCCTAGATGGCAACATACATATACTCATTCACAATCGTGATCAATGTAGAACAGCAAGTCCACCTATAGGCATGTTTCTGGAAGGTGGGAGAAAACCAGAGAACCTGGTGGAAACCATAGGGAGAACATGCATTACTCAACACCAACAGTAAAGTTCAGGGTCAAGGCACAGACCCTTGAAATGTGAGGTTGCAACATTACACCACCATCACCATTTACACAAACATCTTTATTGGCAACCCAAAAATTAGCTTTTTGTATTTCTAATGTAGTACTGTAAAATTGACAGTATACAACTGTAAAACATATCTACAATAATGAACTGTAATATCTTACACAGCATAAACAAACACATAATCCAGGACATTTGGTTGATGTAGGATACAACTGAGCAGAAGGATCTTGCTCAAGTACCCAATCAAGTTAGTTGGGTGGTGCTGGGATTTGAACACACAACTTTCTCATTCATGACTTGAAACCACATCTAGAGTGCAGTGTCTCAATGCAATCTTTTAGTGGAGTTAATTCAGTGGTAGAAATAGTTGAATCAATGTAAGCTAGTTGTGGCTTTGGTGTAGTTGTCATGGTGCAGTGGTCTAAGCATCGAGTATGCGATTAGAAGGTTGTGTGTTTAAGTCCCTGGAAAACCAAGCAATCAGTGTCAGGCAAGTCCCAAATGAGCAAATATATTGGGTTGTGTATTATTCTATACAACATTAAGATATTACAGTATTTTTCTGTACATTTTTACAGTACTTTACTGGCAACCCAAGTGCCATTAATTTACTGTAAAAGATTTACAGAACTTTTATGTGTATGATCAGCAGGATTTTGTGTGTTTGTGTGGGTGTATGTGTGCGTGAGATCTCAAGATATTAATGCTTGAGCATGTGATGAAATATAGCTGGAGAACATAGCTTAGAGGGAGCTCCCTAAAGCGCACACACACACACACACACACACACACACACACACACACACACACACACACACACACACACACTTACACAGATTCTTTCAGATACATGCTCACAAATACATTACTACTACACAACAAGTCAAAGTGTACACAAACAGGTGCACAAATACACACTGCCAATAAAGATTAATAATACTCAGAGCTCTGACTCGAACACATACTACTAACACACACTAACACACAAGCTTCTTATTTATGTAAAAGCACAACCCTTGTACAAACATGACACAAAAATACACACTACTACGAAAGTGCATGACTCTAATACACACACAAACACACACACACACACACACACACACACTGTTTACAATCTTATGAGAGAGAGAGAGAGAGAGAGAGAGAGAGAGAGAGAGAGAGAGAGAAGAACAGAGAGACAGAGAGAGAGAGATGAATGGAGTGTGTGTTTAAAGAAGACATCTGCATGTGCTGGGACAGTGACATTTTTCTGAAGAGCCAGAGAGAGACAGCAAGAGATGAATAAAAAGAGTGTGTCGCAACTCAACATGATAAGAATTCATAAGAATGTGAGCGAGTGAAATGATTTAGTATCTGGTGTGATTGAAGTTGTAGTTAAGCTGAAGCGTCACACACACATTGGAGCGTGAACATTCTTATGAACTTGAAATTGTAAAATCATGCTGTTTCACATCATTCAGTTATTCTCTGGGACTCCAGGCTACAGATGATAAATTGAACCTCAGAGACTTGAGTCATTCTCAGTGCACTGATAAAAACTGTGCCTTGGCTGAATACGCTACTTGTGACATCAGTCACAGCTTTTTATTAGGGATGATAAAATATTTTTCATGTATTTAGAACTTTAAATATGAGTTAGCTCAGCAAATCCTTATTATTGATTTTGGTTCAACCTTTAATATGATAGACTATGGGTTCTCCACCTTTTTTTTTTGCCAGTGACTGTTTTAAGGGCTCTATATTCTATAAATGCTTTTATGAATCACAATGCAATAGAGCCACAGCTGCAATTGTAGCAGCTCAGGCAACCCAATGTGGTCAATACAATTTAAACACAGGGATCCCCCCAGGATGTGTTCTCAGGCCCATTCTGTTATCACTCTTCACATGTGATTGTACTGACAAGTCTACTTGGTAGATAGGTAAATGACAACTAGCACATAAATGCCAGGATAGCAACATTTGACTGAAAAGTCAGAATGACAAAAGGTTCTTGTGGATGTTGGTACGAAGCACATAAGAATACAGTATGGATCCCTCACACTTTGGCTTGGCCAAATAATGGAAGTCTGCAGACCTATTTATCAGGTCCTGGAGTAGGTAACTCTCCACAGCAAACACTACTTTTAATTTACCATTTGCATCCCTGACACTGGATCCAACAATATAAGTAGGGGGAAAAAGCCAATCACAGGACTAGCATAGCTAAGTCACTCGACATATGGTGGTGTAAGCCATATGAAATCCTGTTTGAAGTTTGATAAAAGGCATGTCGGAGTCCACAAAAATGGAAAAGATTATCTGGTTTTTAAAACAAGTTTTGAACGAAGTGATAAATTTGACTGAAACCCATCAGTGATCATCATGCCCACAGTGGTGGTAGTATAATGCTGAGAGTTACCAATGAGTTATTTCTCTGAGTAATGTCCTCTTTGCATGATCACTGACCTTTGGTGGACAGCTTTTTTGTGCTTGTGTCATATTCTTTCTGTGTTTTAATAATGGATTGACCAACTTGGCACATCATTCACCTCTCATATACATTGTAAACCATAGGACTCTTGTGGCGAACGAGTTAAGAGTTTAGTTAAGACAGCTAAGATTTCCAAATACTTGTGATGATCTCTCCACACTGAAATTCTGATAAAGAAGGCAGAACAGCAGCTTTATTTCTTTAGATTGATTAGATTTAAGCTGAATACCTACAAGCTCATAAACCTTTATAAAAGAATCACAAGGAATACTGTGACAGGAACCATTTGTACTTTATTTGGGAACTAGATCAGTCAGTACTGCAAGTTCCTGAAAAATGTTTGACTAGGTGTACTCTTGGTGAAGCTCCCCTGGATCTGCAGGAATATTTATTTTAGACAGTGTGCAGACAAGGCAAGGAAAATGATCAAAAATCTCAGTCACCCACACCACAGTCTGCCCTCCTGCTATGCTCACGCAAATGTTACCACAGCATGATAACAGACACAAAGCTATTCAGGAGAAGTCATTTCCCATAAGCAATTCAAATTATTTATGAGCTCTGCAGTTTTTAAATTATAGGGTGTGTACTCACCAAACCTTATGGGACTTTTCACCTCACCTCACCCTCACATATTTGAGACACTTATAGTTTAAAACAAACACCAGATATACTCACATGCACATATACACAATGTACGATGTTAAGCCCTGAATTACATGTACTCAATATTTATGTGTATATTATTGTATAATATCTATTTTGTGTATAGATAATATATTGTTTACTGTATGTACCTTCTGTTATATTAAATCCACACTGGAAAACATTTCTAATAAAAATTAAAAGGCTTGTGCTGTCACTTGCATTTGAGCCTATAATGTTCATTTGACAAATAGACCAAATATTAGCGGTAATGCTACATTATGCAATCATGTAGCACTACCAAATCAGGCAAAACCTTTCGTTATTAGTTACAGCAAATGGTTAGACCAAATCCTAAATGGCTTCCTATTCATTAACCACCAATCAGCCATAACATTAAAACCACCTGCCTAATACTGTTGCTCTGACCCATCAAGGCATGGACTCCACAAGACCTCTGGCCTTATCCTTTAGGTCCTGTAGGTTGCAAGGTGGGGCCTCCATGGATTGGACTTGTTTGTCCAGCACATCCCACAGATGCTTGATTGGACTGAGATCTGGGGAATTTGGAGGCCAAGTGAAAACCTTGAAATCTTTGTGATGTTCCTCAAACCATTCCTGAATAACTTTTGCAGTGTGGCAATGTGCATTATCCTACTGAAAGAGGCCACTTCCATTAGGGAATACCGTTGCCATGAAGGGATGTTCTTGGTCTGCAAAAGTGCTTATATAGGTGGTATGTGTCAAAGTAACATACACATGAATGCCAGAGTCCAAGGTTTTACTGCAGAATATTGCCCTGAGAATCAGGACTGACTTCTTCTTATAGTGCATCCTGGTGCTATCTCTTCTTCAAGTAAGTGACGCACACTCACCTGGCTGTCCACAGCATGTAAGAGAAAACCTGATTCATCAGACCAGGCCACCTTCTTCCATTGCTCTATGGTCCAGTTCTGATGCTCAAGTTCCCAGTGAAGGTGCTTTCTATGGTGGACAGGGGTCAGCATGGTCATGACCGGTCTGTGACTACGCAGCCCCAAACACAGCAAGCTGTGAACAAGACATTGTGTGTTCTGACACCTTTCTATTATAGCATGAACTCTTTCAGCACTTTGTGCTACAGTAGCTTTCTGTGGGATCAGACCAGACTTAGCCTCCACTCCCTATGCGCAACAATGAGCCTTGGGCCCATAGCACTGTCACTGGTTCAACAGTAATCCTTCCTTGGACCGCTGCATACGGGGAACACCCCACAAGACCTGCCGTTTTGGAGATGCTCTGACCTAGTCATCTAGCCATCACAATCCAGCCCTTGTCAAAGTGTCTCAGACCATTATGTATGTCAGTATTTCCTGCTTCACATTAAATTTAAGAATTGACTGTTCACTTGCTGCCTAACATATCTTGCCTCTTGACAGGTGCCATGGTAATGAGATGATCAATACTATTCACTTCAACTGTCAGTGATTTTTAGGTTATGGCTGATTAGTATATTTGCTCACCACCTAGGGCAGCGGTCCCCAACCCCCGGTCCGCAGACCGGTACCGGTCCGTGAGTCATTTGGTACCGGGCCGCACAGAAACAATAAATAACTTACATTATTTCCGTTTTATTTACCATCTGGATCTGAAAAATGACCGGATTTTCTCCGTTACATCCTTCTATGACTCACTCTTGACGCATGTCAAGTCGCTTGTCTCGGTCACATGATAAGGTGAAACCTTACCATAGAGACCAGAGAGCGTTAGGGGGGAGAGAGGATGTTACGAGGACACTACTAATAAAGTTGCAATTTCACATTAGATTCACGTTTATTATTATATTTTAAAAATACCCCAGTTTTTATGCAGGTCCTATAATTTTATTTTGTTGTATTTATCCACCACACCTTAAAGGCCGGTCCGTGAAAATACTGTCTGATATTAAACCGGTCCGTGGTGCAAAAAGGTTGGGAACTGCTGACCTAGAGTATAAAAATGGCAAAAGTTTACTCTTGGTAGCACACAAGGAACATTTTGAAAATTAAATAGTGTATGAACGGTAGAATTCTGACTGTCTAGGCTCTACATTTGGCCTCGTGTATCTCATGATGGATGAAAATTGTTAAATGTGAAAATGTTTTAAACATACTGTATAATATAATTGTGTGGACGTACATGAACAAAATAATAAATATGCATCAAAATGACTCAAGAGATAAAATGAATTAAAATTGAACAGTGAGGTTTTTGTATCTACATTCAATGGTTATCTCTTGTTACATGTGTTTGCTGTAATATCTCCCTCTGCTCAGAAAACTGTACTACAATACAATGTATTAGTCTTTTTGATTCTGAATTTAACATCGCTGTCTCTCCCACTACCCTCTACCACCTCTAAACCCCCCCAAACACACACTCCTCAGTTTGATTTGGGGATAATTGACACAACTCAACAGCAGACAGAAGAAAATGTCAAAAAGTCAGGACTGTGTACCTAATAATAACACACAGGTCTGAGTGGTAATCAACTGGTTATCCTGTGTGTTTTGAACCGGACCCTCTTCTTCAGTTGGAGCAGATGTGCTGTCAAAACTAGGACAGCTCACTAAGCTTAGCTCCAGACTAGACAGGCTCTCTGTTGTGCATCAATATGTTGTAACACATAAAACACAGCATAAAACAATGTGTTAGAAGCAAAAACAGTAGACCCACACACATTTACAAATAACAAAGTAGAATATTTTACTTTCTTCTGTGCATTTTTATGCCTGTTTACAACAGTGCATATTTCTTCTGAGCAATTAGCTCAGTGTCAGGCAAGTTTTCCTTTGTATCAGGTGCACACTCGATCTCAGCGACAAAGCAATGTGTTTGAAGGATCTTCATTAGTGATTCACATATTGTATAATCTTCACACTTGGAATAGAACCATATAGGCTTCCGATACGTCATGCTAACAAGCTTGCTAGCCACCAAGTAAATGTAAAGTTCCATTAGCACTCTTGTACCAATTAAAATGTCTCTGTTATGTTTTGGGAACATAATGAGTAGTTTTATATTAATAGACAGATTTAACTAATATTGTGGTGCATAGTGAATGTGGTAATTGTGTCATATTACTGAAACAGTTATGCCTAAACTGATGTTGGCTTAATCTTTATGGGCTATGAGTTGTTTGTAGAAAGTAACGTAATGGCTCCTCAATAATCAGTATTATAACATGGCAATTTCCTTCTGCTCTTCAATGCTCCATTTTTTTAATCCAGGTCAATTGTGACTGTCTTCTTTATAGCAATAATAATAATACAAAAAGGATGGAATAATGCTTTTTGGAATATGTCCAGAACAGAGAAACACTCTGTGTTCTTTTCCACCTTGCCTGCACCAACTTGTGCCAAATGTCTCGCTATGATCACATTATATTATGCTGCCAGAAGCCACCTTTATTAAATTAAATTGAACAGAATAACATTGCACAACACACAATGGCAACTGCAAACAATCAGCTGATTACTGATAAACTAGCCTTTACTGAAATACGGAAACCTGCTGGTAGCTAAAATGGCAGCTAATTATATGACTTATGACTAACTTATGATGAGCTAGCTAGCTAGGAAAATTAACAATAAAATGTTATCAATTCATCTATGAGAGTTCTGTCATGTATCAGGGAAGGAACTCTGGACTTCACTTCCTAGCAGCCACCTCCTTACTCATCAGTCACATGACCACCTGCACCTGAATAACTTTCTGGTTAAGTAGCACTCTTATATAGAGCCATTGTTTGCTCTGCTTCCTTGTCTTATGTTACTCTTTCTATGTCTTTCTACTCTTTCTTTTTCGCCGTGCTTTTGTCCTTTGTTTATGTTTAATCCTTGCCACAGTGTTTTGCCTCATGTTATAGTGTTTTCTGTATGTTGAGTGTTTCTTTATTAAAACCCTATATTCTGCACCTGTATCCGTATCCAACTTCCTATTGTGACAGTTCAATTGGAAATAAACAAAATTATTCAGGCTAGCATATTTCTTTTCTCTCAATATGTTTAACCCTAAGGTGACTGTGTGCTACACTGTGTGTTACATTGAATATTGGCACTGCTGTGTGTGTGATATTGCTTTCATACAACAATTCTATAAACAAGAAAAGAATACTGAGTGATTAAGTGATATTTTGGACACAATATGGCCAAATGTTCTGTTTATTTTTGCTAGGTGGATAGTTAGCTCATATTGATTTGTACATTAAAGGTGCTTCTGGTAAAATTGATGTCCTGTCTTCCTTGTCATAATCATCTGATGAGATTTCATATTTTAAGACAAGTTATATTCCTGAGAAATACTGTTTGTCAAGTCTGCTGATCATGCCACTAAAGCAACTAGTAGTAATGATTTCAAACTAGGAAGTGGAATTTTATGTAGCGAACACAGATGAGCAGTGTGATACACACAATGAAACTTTCCAGTGCAGTTATACTAAATAAAAGCACTCTTAGAATTCAGCTTGACCAATCAAATTAGTATAAATCACATTTTGTGTTTCCACATGGCTGTATTTGTGAATTAGGTTTAAATATTGCCCACATATCAAATGAAAACGTTTGGTTTGTGAAGTTCAATAAAGAGTAGATTTTTTAGGGTCGTTGAGCCTACTTGTCTGCTTGGAGACTATGAATGGAAAATAAATACCCAAATACAATTTTTTTTACTGGTAATAACAACCATTTTCATGCATTTATTAGTATTTTGTTTGAAAATATTTACTGAGATTATAAGGTTAAATCTCCCATTCATTCTTAAACCAAATAGAACCTTACAATAATAGAGTATTTTTTTCCCTTCAGATTTTCATCTTTTTATTATGGACAAAATTAAAAAGAAAACCTCCATCAACAGTCCATTCATCAATAATCTAATGAAATAACCAAATGGACAATCAGACAAAGTTAATCTGAGCACTTCCACCATGCTGAGAATTCAATAATTGCACTGGTTATTATGTGCTGAAATTATGTATTCACTGTGACCATTTTATTCATCTTTAAAATTGGCGAAAATACAATAAAATAGGTGAAAATAACAATTAGTAGTAACTGTTTCACAAAACAAACACGAGGGGTTTAAATAACAAACGTAATCAAGGGTGAAACAACACAGCTGAGACTAATGACGCGTAAGGGAAACAACCAATGACAATACAGGGGCAGAGACAGGAAATAAACCATAACAAAATACATCAAAAGTAAACAAAACCTCAATGTCACTGAAAAACCCAGAAGCGCACATCGAATTTCAGAGCGCGCCATGTGTTCTAGCCCTTTGCACTAGGGGAAATCGTGACAGAACACATGACAGAACCCACCCCAGCAAAGGCGCTACTCCTGGACCGCTCCTCAAGGAGCTGAGGAGCAGGCATGAGGCTGGGTCAGGCTCACCAGGGTCACTAGACAGAACCCAGGCGTAGAAAGCTGGGTCATCAACTTCAGCGGAACAGGAAGGCATCACAACCTCCTCAGCTGAACATGGAGGCTGAAATTGATTGGCCGTGTCAACAACCTCAAACAGGTACCTGGCTTGGGAGGTCATCTCGTTGACCTCCGAGAGGAACCGGCTATAGGAGGTCAAGTTCTTGTCCTCTAGTAGGAACTTGACTTGGGAGGCCATCTCGTCAACCTCAGCCAGGAACTTGGCATGCTCTCTGAGGTTCAGGTGTGGGGCGATCTCTTCCACACCGCAGAGGAATTATGATATCCCCAGCTTGGCTTAAACGTGGAGCAACGGCTACTGCGCAGCCAGCCGGAAGAACGAAGCTTGAGGCAGAGCCCGAGCAATGTTCCCCATGAAGCTACAGGGGGGAGCAACGCTCTTCACAAGGCCAGAGGGACGACCAAAGTTCTCTGCAAGGCCAGTAGGGAGGAGCGATGTCCTCCATGAAGCAGGAAGGAGTGACATACAGCACAAAACAAAGAAAAGGAGCAACGTCATCAGCGGAGCATGGAAGCAGAGTGACATAACCTAAACCAGACATGGACAAACTACGGCCCGTTAGGCTTTTTAGTCCTGCCTGCCGAACTTGTCCAAATTATAGTAAAAACCTTTTCACCCTTTCCCCTGCATTACCCTCGTTTCCCCAATAGATAGCGCACTAATCTAGACACATTGACCTTTGTTGGAGTGTAACTTTCCCGCTGCCGTTTTCGCCCTTCGGTAAAAATGAGCGGACCAAAGAAAAGAAAAGTGGACACTGAGTGCCGAGTGTTTAAAAAGGAGTGGACAACAAAATATTTCTTCACTGAGGTCCGATCAACGGCTGTATGTCTGATATGCCAAGAAACGGTTGCAGTTTTCAAAGAGTACAATATCAGCCGTCACTTTGCTTACGAAGCATGCAAACTATGCTAGTAAGCAGTCAACAGAAGGACGGGTGGCTACTGCTCAGAGGTTGGCAGCTAATTTACAGGCTAAGCAGAATTTTTTTCACCGACAAACTGCGATTCACCGACAAAATGCAATCTATCTCCCAGGACAATCCATCCATGATTTTGCAGGGTTTAAAACAATTAAAAATTATTGAGCTTGAGTATTTCGTTGGGTAATATATATTTTGAATGTTGAAAGTGATTCCATTGATCTTTATCCAGTAAATATTGATTTCTTTAACTTTGCACCTTCAATTGAAATGTATAAAAATAATAAATTACATTGCGTGTCCAAAATGGCCTGCAAGTCAAAAAGTTTGCCCACCCCTGACCTAAACCATAACAAAACAGACAGATCACAAACCATAACAAAACTCACATGTCAAATGTAAACAAAGTCAATGTCACTGAGAAACCTGGAAGCTCAAGCTTTGAGCTCTTGCTTCGGATTTCAGAGCATGTACGTTTTTATTTTTTTTTTGCTCATTTAATTTTGCTACAGTGAACTGTTTCCTGAACTGAAAAAGCTACAAACAGGGAAACTATACAAATTTAAAATCATGATAATGAATAAAATGTTTGATGTAAATTCAAACTAAACACATATAAGGGTGTATAAAATTAAAATAAAGTACAAATAAAATAAAATAAATAAATATTTTATGAAATTATATTAAAATAAAAAGCTGTCCACAAGTTTAGCCACAAAGCTTAAATTTTTTTTTAAAAATCAAAGGGAAAAGCTATCTCATACTAAATTACTCTATGTATTTGTTTAATTCATGATAATTTCCTAACGATAATTTGTTGTTAAGACCATTAAAAGCTTAATATTTTCCCATTTTGGGATTGGCCCATTTTTTCCTGCCCAGAAGTGTACATTACCCTCTTTAATACATTCTCATGCTCTTTTGGTGGTAAAGTAAATGGCACTCTGTAAAGATCTCTAGCTTTCATCAGTGTAGCAGTGTTCTATCTCAAATGGCATTTCAAAAACCTAAAAAGGCCACCTAAACCTTTTGCTTCTAGCTTTCATTCGCAGTGTGGCAGTATGATAGTTCAAGTCAAAAGGTTTGTGCCAAAATGTGTCGAGCTCACTTTTACACTTTATTTTTTGCCAGTTCTGACACAAAATTCTGGTTATAGCTGTGCACTGCATCTCAGTGACTAGTGTTCCCTAATGTATGCACAGTACTCACAATATTATACTATACACACAGCTGGTACAGTTTGCTTTTTTGTCCTCTTTATGCCCATATTCATATTTGCTGCAAATCATATTTCAAATGATACAATTAAGATCCATCCATCCATTTTCTGTATCTCATATCCTACACAGGGTCACGGGGAGCCTGGAGCCTATCCCAAGGAACTCAAGGGGCACAAGGCAGATGACACCCTGAACAGGCTGCCAATCCACCGCAGGGCACAATCACACACACAGTGGACAATTTGGAAATGCTAGTCACACTACAACGCATATCTTTGGACTGAGGGAGGAGACTGGAGTACTCAGAGGAAACCTCTAAAGCACATACAAGATCCATGCACACAGAGCAAAATTTACTGTGCTCTCTGGGTGGGAGGGATGGCATACTCCCTCTTCCCTGTCAGTCAAAGCACCTCTAACCAATTCTGGGCCTCTATGAGCTCATATATGTGGAATAGGGCAGATAATGCTTTCCTCCAATGAGGAAATGAACGGCAATTTGAACAGATTGATTTGCCTGGCTTTGTGTGGAAAGAAGCAATTCTACTTTTCGTGGAATGAAGTTGCAAAAAAAATCTATCATCTCAGTCTTAATCTAAGTCCACCTTCTTTATCTTCCAAAACTCTTCATCTCAGTTGACTCTGAGACTTTATCTATTCCCGGAGACCTAACAGAAGCTCGCAAAAACCAAAATAGACCCCTTCGATCTCTTCCCCAATCACACTGGAATGAGAAGAACTTAATTCATTCAATTTTCAGTTTTCCATCAGCAGCCTCAATAACATGGAATGGTGTGAAGCATCAGAGGAGCCATAAGACCATATTGTAAAGCATCTCTCTCTCTCCAACAGCAATATCACTAATTTACCTCCTGAAAATGTATTTGCCCCCTTTGTGCAGCACGCTATGGAGCATGCGAGCGCGCGTGCACGAGCAGGTGCGTAAGCACCTGCTTCTCCATTGTGGACAGCAGTGACATCTCAACATGTGCATCAACACGTGCATTTGTTATTGTTTATGTTATGTCTCCTCCCCGTCCTGTCATTGGTTGTGGTGTCACGTGTCTCTGTATTGCCCTCAGCTGTTAGCGGTTACAAGGCTGATCATGCTGGCATATATACCGCGTGCCTCCCAACACTCACTGCGGAATATTAGATAAGTTTAATGTGATAGTCATAGTTCTAGTTTAATGTTTCATGTTTAGATTCATGGTCATAGTTCACCTCATGTTTAATGTTTAGGTTGGTTAGCTTACAGTGCCTTGCGAAAGTATTCGGCCCCCTTGAACTTTTCAACCTTTTGCCACATTTCAGGCTTCAAACATAAAGATATAAAAATTTTATTTTTTGTGAAGAATCACCAACAAGTGGGACACAATTGTGAAGTGGAACGAAATCTATTGGATTTTTGAAACTTTTTTAACTAATTAAAAAATAAAAAGTGGTTCAGTGGTTCACTGGTTTCTCTGCTACCAGTTCCTCGCTGTAGTTCATGTTTTGTTTATCGACCCTGTTTTCTGTGACCACGACCTTGATTCCTGTGTAACCCTGTATATGCCTGTTTGCCGATCGCCGGACCTCTTGCAAGTTTTGGATTACGTTTTTGGATCACGTTTTGGATTTTTCTACCTGTCTCTCTTAAATAAAACTGTTGTTCTTACTGTGCTTGCATCCGTCCTATCTTCCCTTATGTCACGAAACGTGACAGCTACATTTGACATATACAAAGTTTCTTGCTGCATTTATATTATACAAAGCTTTAATTATCACTGAGTTATTGAAACAAATAGGACAGATTACAAGAGTCATATTTAGTCCGCCTCTGTATTGGATGCATTGGAGATCACATGTCAAGCATAGCCAATTACAAGCTGACGGACATCCGCATTCCCAAGTAGGCTACCTCCGGTTTCCTCCATTCTCACTAAAGTGCAAAAATGACATTTTCAAATGTATCCAACTTGGTACTGACTTTACAAGAAAATACATTTCAGCTAAAAAAGGCTGTTTTAGTATGGACAGAAGGCCAGTGTGCATAAACACTTTCAGATTCTTTCAAATTAATCTGTGTCAGGCGGTTGTAGATGGGAGACGGAGGCAGGTGCTGATTCAACTTCTTTTATTGAACATAAAGATGAAAACTCAAATCAAAACATAGTGTAGAAAAACTAGGAGCAACCATAGCATGGAAAAACTAGGAAACCGCTACAATACATAGTACTTGTTAACCAGACTGCTAGAATCACTAGCCTTAATCTACCTAATACCGAGCAATATACTCAGTAACCAGTGCGTTTAAATCATAGTGCTCATTAACCCCAAAACACGAACACCCGTGACAAATCAAAACAAGGAAATGCGTGAGCAAAACCACGGTCACGTGACCTGACCGGGGCCACAGTGCCCTCTGCTGGCCGTACCGTGACAGAACCCCCCTCAAAAGGGTGCTCCTCCCGGAGCACCAAGAACTCCCCTCCAACGGGGCTCCGGGACCCATGTGCGGTGTGTCTTTGTCTGCCACCGGACCCTAGACAGCCTCCGTCCACCAGCAGATGGACAGGACAGCACACCCACCAGAGTTGCAAGTCGGGGCGCCGCCCCCGGCGGCTCAGGAACGCAAGGCTGCGGAGCGATGTCCTCGGTGAAGCAGGAGCGCAGAGCGAGGTTCTCCGCGAGGCTCCAGGGGGGAGCGAGGTTCTCCGCGAGGCTCAAGGGGGAAGCGAGGTTCTCCGCGAGGCTCGAGGGGGAAGCGAGGTTCTCCGCGAGGCTCGAGGGGGGAGCGAGGTTCTCCGCGAGGCTCGAGGGGGGAGCGAGGTTCTCCATGAGGCTCCAGGGGGGAGCAAGGTTCTCCGGGAGGCCAGGGGAAGGAGCGAAGCTCTCCGTGAGGCTCAAGGGAGGAACGACGACCTCCGCTGAGCCCGGGGGGGAGCAGGTTGTAGATGGGAGACGGAGGCAGGTGCTGATTCAACTTCTTTTATTGAACATAAAGATGAAAACTCAAATCAAAACATAGTGTAGAAAAACTAGGAGCAAACATAGCTTGGAAAAACTAGGAAACCGTTACAACAGATAGTACTTGTTAACCAGACTGCTAGAATCACTAGCCTTAATCGACCTAATACCAAGCAATGTGCTCAGTAACCAGTGCGTTTAAATCATAGTGTTCATTAACCCCAAAACACGAACACCCGTGACAAATCCAAACGAGGAAGTGCGCAAGCAAAACCACGGTCACGTGACCTGACCGGGGCCACAGTGCTCTCTGCTGGCCATACCGTTACAATCTGTATTAGTGTGGACTAGGACTCAACTACTTACCAGATGGAGACAATCAATTATACTATATACACCAAACAGCCATAACATAATTACAAACACCTGCCTAGTATTGTGTAGCCCCCCTTGTGCTGCCAAAACGGCACCGAAACATCGTGGCATGGACTGGTCTGTTGAAAATGTGATGCTGAATTTGAAGGCCAATCAACATTGAAATCTTTGTCACAATTTGGCCCTTGTCAAAGTCACTCAGATCAATCGGCTTGCCCATTGTTCCTGCTTCCAACACATCAACTTCGAGAACTGCCTGTTCACTGCCTGTTCAATACTGTATCTCTCAAACCTTGACAAGTGCCATTGTAACAAGATAATCAACGTTATTCACTTCACCTGTCGGTTTTAATGTTGTGGTTGATCGTTGTATTAATATACAGTATATGAAATAATAATGTAAAAGGTGAAGAACAAATCAAGCTGCAACCGAGTCTGTTATTTTCTGATATATGGAAGACTTGGCACAGCTGTCTTGGTTACTTAGCAGCATTTTTAACTTTCATGCTAACTTACTATTTCTTTTACTTTCTTAACAACTACTTATTTTCTAGTGTTTGATGCAGAGTAACTAACAGTGTTCTGTAATTTTAGATGATGTCGTTTACCAACAACTGTTTTTTTTACCACTGAGGAGAGTCTTCCAACCGCCACTGAGGCGGGTAATGGAGAACGAAGTGAGCAGATCTCCATTTTTTTAAGGCAGTCAGATCTTGTCTACTTGCATCACTTTATCTCTGAGAGAGGAACAGTAGGAGTAATAAAGTCAGGATGTTCTCTTTCTCATGACACAACCATCACTCTGAATCCAGTATCCACAGAAACATTTTTCTGATTATGGCACACGCAAAAACATAAGATTGGTGTCTTGTATATTTTTTATCTCTATGTAACCGATGGTGCAGGGAAGCATGTTTTCATCTATTAGATTTCATGTACATATTTTATATAAATTTTGGGTGCTAGAAATAACCAGTTGACTAATAGAACTTACAGCAAATATATATTTTCCTTGGTATGGCTTCCTCTTAATATGATGAAGAGTGGAGATGTATATTTTTGTGGTGCATATTACAGCTGGTGTGGATTTCCAAATTAGTTAGAAGCTTGTGTGTGACTAAATTAAAGATTTCAGTGTATAATGGCCTTTGGTAGTGTTACGGGACGTAGTGGAGTCAGATGCAGATCAGAACTCTTTAATCTCAGCAAAACACAAACTCAAATGCAGTATAGAGCATATCCTTCTTGGCCTAAACTATAGTGCTGCAAACACAAACGGATTTCCCTCCTACTACTGGTAACCGATAAGCGTAGAAATAATAACGAGTGCCATGCTCTGAAAACCCGGCACTTAAACAGCCAACATCATTAGATCTAACACAAAACACCTGTGCTAGGCAACCTCTCCACGGTTGAGAATGGGGGCACTGGAACTGGAGGGAAGGGCACCGCCCCCAGCGGCACCGGAAAGCTGGGCGGCGTCCCCAGTGGGACAAGCAAGCTAGGAGGCGTCCCCAGCAGAACAGGGCAGCTGGGCGGCATCCCCAGCGGAACAGGCAGGCTGGGCGGTGCCCCCAGCTGAACAGGGAGGCTGGGCCATGGCCGGGACAGGGCTTAGAGGCGTGGCATGGGCTAGAGACGTGGCTAGAGGCATGGCATGGGCTAGAGATTGGACTTGGACGAGGGACATGACCTGAGCGAGGAACATGGCTGGGGTGTCGGGAACGTGAAGCATGGTTGTGGTGTCGGGAACTGGGACGTGAGCCTGGGACGTGAGCCTGGGATGTGACAGGGACATGACAGGGACGTGGTCCTGGGCTTGAAACTGGGTCTGGTTTTGGACGTCGTGGACCTGAGACTTTAACTTGGCCGAGCTTTCCAGCTCCTGGATTTTGGCCGTGAGATCCTTATTCTGTCTCTCTAGCTGCTGTCTAGCAGGCTCACTCCTCTCAGCCATGCGGCGCTCACCCACTAGCTCGGTGCTCAGCATGTCCACCTGTGCATTTGCCCTCATCAACCATCATTAACAAGTTCCATGTTGCCCGGTTTCTCCTCCAGTTCCTCCTCCAGCTGAGAAATATGCTCCCTTAAACTGTTTCTCCTCATGCAACGTCAAGATCTTGGAGTTGCAACTGGTCACTACATCCTGCATTTCATCTCTCTCTTGCTGAAGACTGTGATCAGCTGCAGACAGATCCTCTTGTAACTGCACATTTTCCTTCTCCAGACTCTTGATTCTCCATTCATTTACCTTGGCGCTGCTCAGAGTCGCATCTTTCGCCACCCGGAGTTCATTCACTTCTTGCACTTGATCCTTCATCTGAGCCTGTGCCTCTCTCAGCTCTCTCAGTGCTTCGTCTCGTGCTTTCGTGGTCTGGTTGAGTTGAGTCTCTCATTCAATCAGGTCAATCTCCAGCCTCCTTTTTACTGCTGCAGCCAGAGTTTTCTGTTTATTCTCATACTCCAACTCTGCTTCCATTTGTGTGTGATAGGAGTGAAACTTTCTATATACACTCCTTTCTTTCTCCAGAAGCTCCTTCAGTCTATACTGTTCGCCCTCTAGTTGACAAATATGTTTGATCAGAGTTTGTTTCTGGCGTGTCTCCTCTTGCAACAAACTCTGTGACTCCTGTAGTTGCAACTCTACAGCTGAGCCTCCCTTAGTAGCTTGGACATAACTACTCTTCATCTCAGACAGAGTGCTGCTCAAACCCTCCAACTCCACCTGCATCCTGCTCATCTCCTCAGCCATCTCTTTTTTCTGCTTCTCGCTCTTGCGGTGTTTCCGTTGGAGCTCCTGCAGCTGAGCTTCGCCTCTTCTCCGGCGAGATCCAGGATCCTTTTTACCCAGAGTGACTCTGACTGGAACATGAGGCTTGGCTGTGATTTGAGCTTGAACTTAGCTTTGGGCGGGACTCGAAGAATTGTGTCTGCAGACTTGGAGATGAGGAGATTCCACTTACTAGGAAGCACGGTGCTCGCTCTATCTTTCTCTTCGTAACAGAGGTTGAAGGGCGTCTTGGGCTGTGCTTGGTCAGCGAGGTCAGGGGGCGTGACTGTGGCCTGGACTGGAGCCGTGACTGTGGCCTTGACTGGAGCCGTGACTGTGGCCTGGACTGTAGCTGGGATAGAGGGCGCAGGGGGTGCCATGGAACGTAGCATAGCTCGCAGCTGTTTCTGGTCGGCTATCATGCGTTCGAGCTGAGCCATTTCTCCTTCGAGCTGTTTGCTGCTTCCCAGGAACGACGCGGATGGTGGTGTGGCGCGTGGGCCGGCTCGTTGCAGTTGAAGATGGAACCACGCCAGCGCTTCATCCAGTGCCCTCTGTCTCTCCTTGAAGATCAGGTTCAACTCTGTATACAGGATGTCCCCCATGAACTGCTGCGTCCCTATAAGGGCTCGTTATTCTGTTACGGGACGTAGTGGAGTCAGACACAGATGCAGATCAGAACTCTTTAATCTCAGCAAAACACAAACTCAAATGCAGTATAGAGCATATCCTTCTTGGCCTAAACTATAGCGCTGCAAACACACACGGAATTCCCTCCTACTACTGCTAACCGATAAGCGTAGAAATAATAACGAGCGCCGTGCTCTGAAAGCCCAGCGCTTAAATAGCCAACATCATTAGATCTAACACAAAACACCTGTGCTAGATCACGGTGGTTAAGCTAGCCCTTAACCCGGAAGTGCGCGCTCATCCCAAAGTCCTTCCAAATGAAGCGTCACAGCGGCCTCTGGCGGCCGTGGCGTGACAGGTAGCCACAACTGAGTTCTTATTTGTTTCAGCTGAAATAAATATATTAGTTGTATTTAGTAGGTATTTGGAAGAAGAAGCCTAATTATGTCAAAGCATAATATATCTATAAATTTATGTAAAAAGTGAACATCCGCAAAAGTGGATTATAAGAAATTAGAAATTACTTAAACTACTGTGCTTGAGGTCAAGAGAATACTGAATTATTCATGCATCTGTGCTAGGAGTGGTCTCAGCAGTTGTTAACACACATTTTTGGACCAAAACAGGTTAAGAAATATGGCTGCAATTTTTTTATCATTAATTTAATCATTAATTTGATCATTAATTTAAGATCATGCAAACAGCAACAGAACACAAACACAGGGAAAAATGGGCTTGCAACCAACCAAAATAACAACATGCCAGAATTAACCATCAAATTATACGTTGGTACAAAAAAAAATGCACCAAAAATTTAGAATATATAATTTTACATGACTAACACACAATATCGGCTCATTCAGTTCTTCAGTGTATTAAGTGATATTGACCCCACTGCTTTAGCCACTGCTTCGATGTATAAAATATAATCTTACAAAATGGATTAGAGTTACATTACTGTTGAAATGAAGACAGTTTGGAATAGTGCACTCAGACTGTTGGGTGAGATTGTGTCTCCAAGTGTTTGTATTTTCCTCTTGTACTGCAGGTCACAATGACATTTTATTTCTAAGCACGTACAGTTTGCTCAGTCTGAGGGACACATGGTCTCCATGTCCAACTTGCCAGGGGAAAAAAGCAGCATCACTGGTCTTTATAATGAATATCTATGGCATTGGATTTCCATAATTAGTGAGATGAAAGTCTACAACATCAGTTGGTGTTCCTCAGCAAACAGAGCACAGAGCACATCTGCTGTTCTCCAGCCTGCACTAACACATGCTAAAACAGATGGCAGAGCAGACGAAGGAAAATCAGTACCAGAAGAGAATGATGTACTGAATCATGACTTTTTGCTGTGCTGTGCTGAAGATATTTAGCCACACTCCAACAAGAGGAATGCTGTCCACCTCTTCCTTGCTAATTAAAGTGATGAGTAGCAAAAAGCAGGAATGAAGAGGACCTGAGGGCTCATGCTATATTCTGGGTGTGTGCTAAAGAATTTTTAGCCTGATTTAGTTCTGCTAAACCACTAAAGTTGAATAATGCACAAAGAGAGGAAGTGCAGTAAATGATAAACAGTAAAAAAAAAAAACATAACACAGTACGTTTTCAATATATTTCTGTTACAAATTGCTGTACAATTGCTTTTACAGTGAAAAGCTTAGCTGATGGTTAGCTAAGTTGAATGTACACTGATTCATTTTGTTTCATATTAAGGAACTTCAATGAAATCCAAAATAATCTCCATTTATCCTGACAGAAAACCCTGCCTTATTTCAAGTGCATATTTCAAGCAGGAATGTAAAGTCGAGATGACAACACCTGCCAAAAGATAACTAATGTGCAATGGGGAAAGAGATGGGGCTTCTATGGATGTAAGTTGCTAACATACCCTGTATCTCAATCAGCTGCCTAGTTCAGTAGACAGGGCACTCATCAGGGAGTCAGCCATTTTAACAGCTGTCTCAATTACAAATTGACCAAGTAAAAACATTGCACTGTAGAAACCAGGGAACATCAATGCTCACTATATTCCCTTATTGGAATTGACATCATGTCAATTTCTGAAACGTCTCAACTTGAAAAAAAAAGGATACATACAGCGCACAAGTGAAGTGAAGCTTACGTGTGCTCGAACACTAGCTAGCAAATTCAGAATCAACTCAACAGGATAAGTGAAAAGAGACTGCACTTCTTATTGCAGAAAATACTTTTCTACGTATAGCACCTTTTCTCTCAGGACTGAAAATGCAGGTTAGTATGACTGCACAAAAATCTTGGGCTTTCATGGCATTAAATAATGGATTAGTCTTTTTCAGTTTAGGTTTGTAACAGAAAAATGCCCCTTTTTGGGTGGAAGCAAAAACATGCTGTTTTTCCTGTTTGTTCAGTTGGCTCTGATCCCTGCTTGAGAATAAAATTTTTAGCAAATCCTGCTTTGTATTGACCCTCGTTCACAAAGCAGTCTGGTGTGAAATTATTTAAGGTATTTTTGGGGCACATTCCTTCAAAACTAAAATTATTCCACTGCGTCTTCAGTGGCTCTGATGCCGGGAGTACATGAAGACTCTCATGTTCATTCTTTCAGCCAACAACAGAACACTTACAAAGCTTATGAAGCTGAGACATTCTTATTATTATTGTAGCTGCTCCAGCATGGAAAACTTGGCGGACTGTGTGCAGCTCACTCAGGGGATGATCTATGCTAATATGGCAGAGTCCCTGGGTGGGGATTGTTCCAACGTGACATCACTTTAGGGCAAAAATGAAAATGGCTCATTTTATACACAGTTTATGATTTATTGGGAATATAAAAAAAGGAGTGGGTGGATTTTTACCATTGTAGGGTGGTTGTGTACACACTCTGCTGACACCGATTTATGTTCAAATACCAATTAAAAGTGATTTAGTAATTTTGCATTTAGTAATGTCCCCTTTAATCTTACAGATTACTAATAAAATGTCATTTTTACCATAACAGTTGAACATTCAGTTGAACATTCTACACAACTTCTTCAATGTATTCTGTATCCGACAGGCCAAGAATAATTCTAAGATTACACAAGTCACCTGATCAATATGAATAAACATTGTTGGTTGTATTTATGAATATTAATAAGTAATGAGTTAGGAGGGGTGAGCAACATGTGCTAAGAATTGAATAGGTAGAGAAAAGCACTGTGCACCATTCATTCATCTTCATTAATCACTTTATCCTGGTCACCACACACACACACACACACACAAACACACACACAATCACAACTAGGGGCAATTTAGCCTAGCCAATCCACTATATGTCACAAAGTGTGTGACAATCACACCCATGTGCTAGCTGAACATCCCATTCCAGATGTTGTCCCCTGTTTACTGTTATAATAACCTCAATTATTCTGGGAATGATTTCAACTTGATTTTAGAGCATGGTTGTATGGATTTGCCCATTCAGACTTATCACAAGACTCTTCAGGCATTGATGTTTGGTGACGAGGCCTTGAATGCAGTCGGCCTTTCAGTTCATTCCAGTGGTGTTTAGTGGCAGGGGCGCTGCTAGAGTTTCTGTGCTTTTTGAGCTTCCAACTTGGTGGCAAGAGTTTGTGGAATACCTATATATAGCTGTGATAGACAGGTGTCCACATCATTTTAGCCATATAGGGTACATTCTTGTATTTGAACAGTAGGGATGAAACTTATGATAAATCATGTGGACATGAGGAGAACATGCAGAACTCCACACAGACAGTAATTTAGCTCAGGATCAAACTGGGGATCCTGGAACCACTAGGTGTCATATCTCAGCCCTGCCAAGACTCAATTTCCCAGGAGGCAACACTCACTCCCAACATGGCCGCTGCAAACGACACCTCCCGCTCTTGCATGCGCTCACCCTCCCCAGAGTTCTAAGCACACACCTGCAAGGCATTACAAACACAATCACACCACAGTATAAGAGGGACTTTGGAAGAGTGGAGACTTTGCGAAGTAATGTTCAGTTGACTCGTTTCTCTGTCATTCTCTAAGCCGTTTCTCGTACATTGACTAAGCTACCTTTTGACCAGTTTTTCCGACCCTGACTTCGAGCTCTGCCTTGCCTCCTTTGCTACCCAAGCAATGCTACCCAGTGCATCACCATGTTATCCCCCCCAATGGACAACAACTTATTAAAATTTTAAAACAGCATTTTAAGTGTAGAAATAATTTTTGTTTCATATATATACTCTGCAATAAAACAAAAATCTGGCAATACTTTTCACACATTTCATTGTCATACTCTATTTGCTAGTTTTTGTACTTTTTTGTAAATAAAACAACATTCCTTATAAATCAACCATCAAACGTTTTGTACATTGGGGCTACCAGATTGTAGTTACAGTGCTATTTGTTATGGGATGACTGTGTATATTCCTGTTTTTGGTTGGGCATTAATATATATTCAACCATGGACCTTTAAAAAAAAAAAAAGGTAAAATCTCACTGAATGATACCTTTTATTTTGTGCTTTGGTATTCCTCACTTGGAGGCATTTGTCCAGCAAAAAAACACCTACAATTCACGTATTTTAATATAAAAACAAGAGTTTTATACATTTGTTTTATGGTCTTTGCATCTTTACATCTACAACAATCTGTTACACCACGGCCAGCAGAGGGCACTGTGGCACGGCTCCTGACTGGTCACATGACTTTGTTTTGGTTCGCTCACTTCCTGCTTGAGCATTGAGTTTAGTTTAAGTGTCTTTAATGTGCCCCAGGTGTCCATGGTTTGGTTTGATTATATTTACTATGTAAACCCCTCGGTTACTGAGCACTTCACTCAGTATTATAGTTTGTAAAGGTTAGATAGGTGATGTCGTTTGAATCCATGCCTTGATTCATGATCTCGTTTTATGCCACGATTCCAGTTTCTCGTTTTTTTCCGGTGAAGATCGAGTTTTCTTTGTTTATTGAGTTACGTGTTTAATAAAGACTTCGATCTGCACCTGCATCCGGCTCAAGTCCCGTCTCATAACACCGCCAAAACATTTAGCTTCGTCACATCGGACCAATGAAATTACCGAACAGGTCACAGTGGACCAATGAAACTGTTCGAATCAAATCAAATGCACTCACACTAAAAAGAAATGCATATGATGCCGCTTTCAAGTTAAAGGCGATCGATCTGGCTGTCGAAGAAGGAAATAGAGCTTCTGCACGTAAGCTTGGCATCAATGAGTCAATGGTGAGACGTTGGAGACAGCAGCGTGAAGAACTGACTCAATGCAAAAAGATGACAGAAGCTTTCAGAGGAGGTGTGTGACGAAGTACCGGTAATTCTGAGGCTGTTCAATTCCGACACTGAAGATGACGACTTTAATGGTTTTAGTGTGGAGGAGGAAGATGAAGATAGCGATCAATGACTTTTCCTGGTAGGCAAGTGTATTTTTTATTTTTTTTACCAGCAGTGTTACAGGCACTGTTCGGAAAAAAGCATTTATGGTACATTTTTAATTAAAAGTAAAAAAAAAAAAAATCTTTCTGTGTCAATATATCATGTTACAACATGGACACCTGTGGCTTTTTTTCTTTTTAAAATTAGTGGGTGCGGCTTATATTCAGGTGCGCTCAATAGTCTGAAAATTACGGTACTTAGTCAAAACTGACTATGTGTTTAAAGCATTTGAATAAAGTGAATGGTGTCTGAAGAAGATAATCAAATTGATAGCATTATACAGACAGATGACTAAATAACATGAAAACCAACATAGTGTTTGGCCATAACAAGCCATCAGAACAGTTCCAATGCACCTTTGCACAGATTCTATACATCTCTGGAACTGGAGTGATAAATTCCATTCTTCAAAAAGTTTATGTTTTAATGATGGTGTTCGTGAGTGCTGTTTAACATGTAGCCCAAAATCTCAAAAAGTTGTTCAATTGGATTGAGATCTGATGAGTGTGAAAGGCATAACAAATTATTTTCATTATTTTAACCTTTTAAAGCATTCATTGCTCCTGTGGGCCCTGTGGATGTAGGAGGGGTCATCCTGGAAGAGACCACTCCCTTCAGGATAAAAATGTCTCTGTATAGGATGCATTTTTTCTTTAATACATCAGCGGTCTGTAGTTTCATTCAGACTATTTCACACACAATTAAACAATGGATCTGGGTCAGACTTCCTGTTTAGTGGGTGTGAATAAAAGTATTACAATACTGTTACTTAGTGATGACATAAAGGTGGACAGTGAGGACATCAGACACCAAAAATGTTTTGGCTGATCACTACATTTAATTTTTTGCCAAACTGTTCTTTTAATGCATAGGTTAAATGTAAGTAATTAAGTTCATATAACAGTGTATAAAAAAATGTCCAAGCTATAGCAATGGTTCATGATACTGATGTAAATAATGTTTTTGTTTTAGCTTAATAATGCTTATAACCTTGCATGATTTAGATTTTTATTTAACTTATTTTCAACAATTCAAACTATTAATATTTTGTTTAAGTTACATATTACACAATTTTACATATTTTGTCACATTCAAATCATTCACATTCAAAAACTATTTATATTCAGACAATTCATTCAAAAAATCTTATTTAAACAACTCATAGTTAAACACTAACTCATATTCAAACCATTTATATTAGAAAAAGCTTCATATCAAGTAGCTCATTCAAAAATTATTCATATTAAAACATCTCATATTCAGAAGTAACTTGTCAGTCATTAGTTACTTGTAGTCATCTCTAATTAAAGTCAATTATAATGGTCAATAATGAAGGTCATTTTTGCAGTTTTCCTGAATGGAAAGTCTAATCTGTCATCTCAGTCACAAATTCATCCCTATATACTTGTGCACAGAGGACAAAACCTCCAGAATCCACGACAATAGTATGCAATATTAACAAATAAGTTATGAACTGAGCTGAAATTAAATCTGTATAATGACAGCCAAGCTCATGGTATCATGTCACAGCAATCCCTGAACTACATTTCCTAGCAGACACTGTGGCCTACAAACATCAATTCCCAGAATCCACTTCCGAGAACACACCCACACACACACAAACACAAACAAACAAATAAACAAATACAAACACACACTTTAAAAGAAACTTTCAATCACCATAACTTTGTGAAGTATATGCTTAGTTGCCTTCTGTTTTTACATTACCAAGCCTTTGTTTGTGCCTCATCTTTGCTGGTTTGACTATGATCCTGTTCTGTTTCGTTTGTTTCTGCCTCTGATATCCTGTTAGTACATTGCCTGACCTTTGCTTGTTCCCGTATTGAATTTTACAATTTAAGTGATTATGCCACATACCTAGTTGTCATGTTCATAGTAAATACTGATTGTATATTAACTGTTTACTGAATGAAATAGTAAGAATATATTTCTCTTGGTTGGCATGTTCTCCTTGTGCTTCAAGGGTTTGCTCTGGGTACTCCTGTTTCATCTAGTCTGAAGACATGCATGGTAGTCTGACTGGCATTTCCATATTGTCTGTAGGGTGTGTGAATGTGTGTGCAATTGTGCCCTGTGATGTGCTGGTACTCCGTCCAGGTGCCCTGTGTTCCCTGGGATAGGCTCCAGGCCTATCTTAACTGTGACCCTGTGTTGGATAAGGGGTATAGAAAATGGATGGATGGATTTCAGTTCAAAATCCTGCCTATATATAGTTGAAAATTTCATTATGTGAAGTTTTTTCCCAGGCTACCATACATACACTCACTGAGCACTTCAATGGGAACCCCTCCACATCTGCACATTCATTCAGTTATCCAACCAGCCAATCATGTGGCAGCAGAAAATTGCATATAATCATGCAGCTACAGGTCAGTTAATGTTGTAATCAAACATCAGAATGGAGAGAAAATATGATTGTGACTTTAGTGCCAGATGGACTGGTTTGATTATTTATGGTAACTCAAATAACCACTTTATAAAAATGTGGTGAGCAGAAAAGCATCTCAGAAAGCAATTTTTTTTTTTTTACCTTGAGAGCAGATAGCATGAACAATGCTAAACTTTATAGGTGGTTTTTGCTTCTTCTCATTGTTAGCTGCATTAGTGCCATTAATTCCTTTTTCTCTGACATGTTCTTTAAAAGATCAATTTATCTTCAGTGATCCATGAATGTGATTAATGCTATGGCTTCTTTTCAATTAAGAGCATTTGTTCCCATATTTAAAAAATAAAAGAAATAAAATACACTGTTAAGGTGATACTGTCTTGTTCATGCAGTAATTTTAATCAGTTCTGTTTCCAATATATTGATTGAGCTGCCTCCCCTGAATCCTGGTGTGTTGTAAAGAATCAGTAACTGAGCTGTAAAACTGAGCCTGTGTTTTAAAGAAAATAACATCAATGAGTTATGGGAGTCCATCAATTACAGCTATCAAACTGCAGCAACAGAAGTAAATTCTGAAAGAGCTGGCTATAATTGAGTCACGACTGTGATGCAATTCTTTTGAATCTTTTTATGCGTAAGAGAATCAAACTAGGCAATATATAATTCACCACACGGAGCAGGATATGATCTGATAGTGTTTCATAGAAAACAATTACTCATACACACTTGATTTATGTTGAACTTGGGGTACTTACAGATTAACGAGCGAATCACAAGTGAATCACAAGTGAATCATGAACATCATGAATCAGCGTGCTTGTTTGTCAGCTAGTGAAAAACTTGCCACTCATGCTCACACAGTTTCAGATTTCACCAGTGATAGAGAATCCAAAGTAAGATAAGGAGGGCTTTTTTTTAATATAAATTTTAAGGTCAGGAGTGAACAAATCAGTAGCTTGTGCAAATGGAACAAGCATATTGTGTGTCTGGGCTAGTTTAGTTAATTAGTTTTTCATCCATAGTTTTCAAGCAAGTAGGTTTTTCAACCATAATAACAAAACAAGCGAATACAAACGAATAGAAATCATCTGGGTTATGCATGTAACCCTGTTCCCTGAGAAGGGAACGAGACGTTGCGTTTAGCATAACACTATGGGAGTGCCTGTCGCGCGTGACATATCTGAAGCTTGTGTATCTCTAAATCATACCTATTTATAGGCCTGCTATGATCAGGTGACGTCTCAATTAAGCACATCGCGTGATATAAATATGGCACCTGTGAACCGCGCCATCAGCCTCTATTATCTGAAGCGGAGATTCAATTCACAGTCCTGCACTGGTATGACAAAGCTACGCAACGTCTCGTTCCGTTCTCAGGGAACAGGGTTACATGCGTAACCCAGACGTTTTTTTTCAAAGGGAACTTCGACGTTGCATTTAGCATAACACTATGGGATCAAGAATACTTACTCCATCTTACTGAGGATATGGTCTGTTAAAAAAGATGCAAGCCCGAGGGTCACTGGAAGACACTCGAGCCTGGGGTGGAATGAATATCCAGGCTGTAATAACAAATGAATATGTGTGGCTTAGACCACCCTGCAGAAGCACATACATCATGTAAAGATACCCCTTTGGACAAAGCCTTCGTGGAGGAACCCACCCTAGTGGAATGAGCTTTGTGGAATGGAGGAGGGCAGAAAGCCTGCAACATCACAGGTTACTTAAAAAGTGGGTCTCAGCCATCTGACACCACACATGAACCTCGAAGTTGTTGCCCCACAGAGGCTGAAATGGCAGCCACGTAAACCCTGATTATACAAGGAGCCCAGCCTGCTGAGAAACGTTCTTGTAAGAACTCCAGGACTGAAGCTATTGTGCAGTTCACTGGGTCTAGCTTACTTACTAACTTGCTTACTTATATAGCTTATATTGGGGTTTCTTGCCCAAGGACACTTCGATAATCGACTGCACCAACAACCAGCTGAAGTTCCTCACACCACAAGACAAAGCTGCCAATTCAGTGCACACAATTTCCTTGTGGATGCTTCAACCACTTAACACCATGCATAAACCTCGAAGTTAGAAGAGAGCGAGTCGCGAGCAGAGCTGCCTGATGTAGGCATTACAATGCGCAGCCTCTCAAGGATGACAGCGCATGCTCTACCTCTAAACACTTCACCCAGAAAGTGTGCACTATTCCTGTGTTGAAACGGGAGCAAGCTGTAACACATGTCCTGAATTCTCTCACTCATGTTTTTTTTTCTCTTTCTCATTCTCTTTTTTTTCTTCTCTTTCTTTTAATGGGATAGAAAAGATCTAAGATTTTGAGAATATATAGAGAGTAAATGAAGCATCTTTTTGTTTCTTTACACAAACAACTGACATGCAGTCTTCGATGACGATAATAAGGTTGATGCCGCGGTTCACAGGTGCCATATTTCTATCACGCAACACACTTAATTGCCTGATCATGGCAGGCCTATAAATAGGTATGATTTTACACAAGCTTCAGATGCCAGTCATATGTGAGAAGCACTCCCATAGTGTTATGCGAAATGAAACGTCAAAGTTCCCTTTGAAAGGGAACAAAAGTATTCATTTGGTATGCAGCAACTTAATTTGGTATTTCATTTGATATGTTTCAAATGAAACACTGTCTCATATGCACCTCAATGATAACAGGGTTTTTATCATGCAATACCACAACAGAACTATATATTTTCATAGCTGAAACACTGGCCAAAGCCTGTTCAAGGGTACAACCAAAATGTGGCATATTAGAAACTAGAAATTAGATGAGGATAATAATCAGAAATTTGTTCATTTCTCTTAGTCTGTAGTAACATACCTAACTAGGCATATGCTTTTACATATGTTAGCTACCATTTTTCAGTCAGTTAGGTTTCCAGGCACTTAAATGATGAGACTGGAAGCGACACTGGAACTTTTACTTGCCCATTGGGCTATCTAATATACTTAAGATTTTTATACCCCTGAAGATGATGTTAATTGAAGGAGTTAAATGTTGTAAACACTGGGGATATGTATCCTTCCCACCAAAACAATATAATGAACATCTCAATAGAAGATTCATATTATAATAGCAGTTGTAAAATAATTATTCACTATTATACAAATAAGTCATGCCTCCTTACTTGAATTCACAGTCTTCTCTAAGACTGACCAACACAAAGGCCACACCTCCTTCACTGAGACTGACCAACAAATAGGGTCACACCTCCTTTACTGACACTGACCAACACAAAGGCCACACCTTCTTCACTGAGATTGACAATGGTCACACCTCCTTAACTGGTACATAGGTTTGGTGGACATGCCTTCTTTACTGTGACTTACAGGCAGAGAGGCCAGACCTCCTTTCCTGGTGCTGACTAGCACATAGACCACACATCCTCCAATCAAACTGACATACACAAGTGCCATGTCTCCTTCAATGACACGGTTCTGTTAATTTTAGTATACATTCATTTTGTCAGGCTTGTGAGTCAAATTACTCAAAATAATAATTCAAAAAAGAACAAACTCATCATGAGCTGTCCATCACTGAAATTCAGTAGATGAAAAAAAAGCATAAACATTGTAAACCTTACCTGTGGTGAAGTTGTAGTTAGCTGAAAATCCAATGGCTTCTAGTTCACCATCCGCTACAAATTTTATCCAGAGGTATCGGCCGCTCGACCTAATGTACTGCGGGCTCTGCTGGCCACAGTAGCGTCCGATTATCGGAGAAAAGCCAAAAGGTCCGTCACGCACTTCGATGTGGTCAAATTTACATTCCCATGAAGGCTCTATCGAGTACTTCTCGTCAAAGAAGAGATCAATGCACTGTCTCGGGGGAGCTGTAACAGCAAAAGCAAACGCACAAACTAAACATAAGGTGGAAGCATGCACATTGTCAGATAATTTCATTTCGAGTCAATACTGAGAAAGGAAAGAAGCACTTTTTTAATGAATGTCTAATCCTATGCACACTGTACAGGTCCAAGTTCTTTAGCATCAGCAATAATGTAGTTAAAGGTATACAATATAAAAAATGCAGCAACTTACTGGGTAAATAAATCAGAAATAAAATAACGAAGTAAAAAAAGGAAAGATCATCAACAAACATCATATTCCTCCAAAATAGGATGCTGTCAAATCTACAATCTGATCCTCTAATTATAATATTTAAAATCGTATTATTTCCTTAGGAAAGATTATCCTGTTTAGCCTGATTAGCATATATGTAATTATTTCTCATGATAATTGGTTTGCAGGTCAACAGGCATATTAGTTGACTATACTGAGACAACCACACACAAACAGAATAAATCATATGTCCAAAGATGAACTAGGTCTTATTTTAGTTTCTAAGCAGTGATAATCAAATCCACTTGAATATACCATGATTACTAAAGTGTTTTCTTTTTTAATGGAAAGCAGGTCTTGGATCGATTTCGAAATGTAAGTTAACACTAAATTTGTTTTTAAAGCGTGAAAACTTAGTGTGCTTTGCTAATTTTTTCTAATTAGCACATAAATATCATTATTAAAAATAATTGTCTTAATGCTCACTGGTCATCAGGTCATTAGTGAGAAGAACAGATTGAGCATATCATTTACATGCTACAGTTGCATTGCTGTAGAATGTAAAGAGATGACCTTGAGGCAATGTTGCTTAGTGACCAATACAGGACTAATAAAGAAAATAAGTTGTGAATGTAGTGCTGTCTTGCAAACCTTCAATAACGTAAATGCACTCTCGCTCTGGTGGGTATTTGTTGGGGTAATTGGGGGATGTGAAGAGTCCTCCCTCTGTTTTTTTCACCCACGTTCCGCACTGTCCTGCTGGTTGAACCCCTGAGTTGTTTTTCACTGGAACAAAGCAGCAAAGGACTTTAGAAATCAGACATCAGGTATGGCATGACAACAGAGAATGATTAAATTTTGTGTCTGTCTGTCACTGTCTCACTGATCTCCCATGATCAAACATCTGAACAAACACAGAGACCACTCCTCCTTTACTGTAACTGACAGGCACAGAGACCGCGCCTCCTTCACTGTAACTGTCAGGCACACCATGCCTCTTTCACTATGAGTGACAGGCACAGAGACCATACCTCCTTCACTATAACTGACAGGCACAGGGACCATGCCTCCTTCCAGTATAGATAATAATAAATAATTACTCCCAGGAGCATCATTACTGACAAGATTTTAAAAAATGTTAAAAGCAGTGAAAATAAAAGACAACTAAGAGTGAATCTTTTAATAAGTTCATAAAAAATATGCCAGCAGTGTTTTCCCCCAAAAAGCATTACCTGCTTCTTTTTTTGTCGCTACAGACAAACCAACCATGAAGAGACCTGCAACAACTGCAAAGAATTCAGAAAAAAGAGGTCTGTTAATCAATTACCACTTAATCAACCAACACAATAACACATATAATGAATAAAACCAATAACACTTATAATGTAAATGCAGTTTGCAATTTCCAATGTTCGATTCAGTTTTAAGGTTAATAATGGACAATGCACGCACCTTAAATGTAGATTAGGTATGCATGAAGTATTAAGTTCTCCAAGTTTTAAATGGGAGAGAAAAGTTAGATCATCTCTTAACAAATGTAAAATCGGAGATTTTAGTTTAAGACTCACCGTGAAGGAAACTGCGCCCATGAACCATGTCTGCTCCTTTCACCACTGCCTTCGAGCTCCAATACTTCCATTTAGATAGGAATAATTAGAAAAGAAACGAAGGATATTTAAAAAAAAAAAAAAAAGGAAAGAAAAGAAAAAGAAATCGGTGGTGTGGAGTCTCGCGCACACCAGCTGCTGGGTGAACGTGCTTATATTTTAGAACAAAAAGTACAGAAATAAATCCAGCCAGAGTACATAATACTACTACTACTACTAATAATAATAATAATAATAATAATAATAAGAAGAAGAAGAATAATAAGAATAATAATAATAATAAAGAAAGAAAGAAAGAAACGAGCACCGTGTAGTTAAACACATTCACCACTTTGTTAGAGAGGTCTGTTTCATGCTGCATGCGCGCATTCGGCTTCCCTGCATTGCTCCACCTTTAGCGCTTTTGAACAAAATTACAAAGCACGTCGAGGGAGGTTTTGCAAATCAAATAACATTTCAGCAGAAGCCTGCATCCTCATAAAAACACCAGCAACAATAAGAACGCACGTATCCATTCATCGATCTCTCCATGCATTTGTGCATCTGTAGATTAGTGTATCCAATCCTCCAGTTCATCACTTCTCTTCATCTTGTTCATTATCTTGATTTCACTTGTTCGCAGCATGCAACTTCATCCACGGGAATAATTTTTTGATGAATATTTTAATTTCTCTTCATCCTTGGTGAGCAGTGAGCAGCGCAGAGTTCATTCCTAATGCCGTGCTTTAGTTTTCTGACTTCCACAGCGCGGTTTTATGCTGCACTAGCTTTAAAAAAACGCACGTGCATCCCATCCTATCATCTCTTTCCCCCATATGCATTTGTAATCCAGATATGTGGCAAAAGAAAGAAAGAAAGAAAGAAAGAAGGAAAGAAAGAAAGAAAGAGAAAAAAAATCAGTTATACTGCAGGATCCATCCAGCAGCTCAGGCACACACATGCGACTCAATAAAGATGCAAGGAGAAATTCTCCTCTCTCACCCCCCACCCCCTCTCTCTCTCTCTCTCTCTGCGAGGAAGTGGTAGGATGGACAGAATGAGATGGATAGATGGGAGGAGGAGACGCATCAGAATCAGCATGATCTGGCCAGGAGCATCTGCAGCATGAGAGGCAGTCCATTCGTTCAAGTGCAAATAAAGTCAGAGAGCTCCCTTATGAGTTTCCATTTCTGGGGAATTTACTTCCACACTGAATTCTTATTTATGTGCCAGGTAATGTGTTATGTTAGGTTTACACTGTACGCTTTTTAGCCTCATTTAGCTCTCATAGGCAAGAAAAAAAAAAAACAACCTGCATGTTGTAAAATAATTATTTGGCCATTGGGACCTCCAGGGTCGGGGTTCAATGCCCGCCTCTGCCCTGTGTGTGCAGAGCTTGCATATTCTCCCTGTGCTTTGGGGCTTTCTTATGAGTACTCTGGTTTCCTCCTCCAGTCCAAAGACATGCCTTTTAGACTGTCTGGCATTTCTAAATTGTTCATAGTTTGTGAGTGTGTGCAATCATGCCCTGCATTGGGTTTGGTTGGCACCCCGTCCAGGGTGTCCCCCACTTTGTGCCCCGAGTCCCCTGGGATAGGCTTCAGGCTCCCTGTGACCCCGTGTATGATAAAAGGTACAGAAAATCAATGGATGGTCATTTTTTAAAATCAGTGTTCTTAGAACTCATAAAATGATATTCTCATCACCCGCAATTTAGTGCCACTGCAACCAAAGTCAGCTGATGACATTCTTGCTGTGTCACTGATTCTTTATTAAAATCTCAGCATGAGATTTGAAATGATCGAAATCCAGTTTTACACTATGATTTCAGCAGTCTTTTAAGATTTTGACTAGTCACATTGTAAGAGATGATCCCTGTCAAATCTTCTATAACAAACAATTCTCCATGTCCGATTATTCTATATAAGATCCTCTAGCAATAGACCTGTGATTAAAGGAAATTTCTATATTCTGTTATGTCATCAACCAGTGTGATCCAGGCGTGTGCTGATATGGGGTCACACAAACAGAAAAATGAAGAAAAAACTACCTTGATTTTTTTTTCTCTCCATTTTTCCATTAGCATGTTTTGTTTTATAGTCCGTCATTGCCACTGCTTTATTTTTAGGTAGGTGTCTGTGAGCTTCACGTCATCCAATACCATCCTTTTATTGGAACTGACACTAGATACTCCTTCCATTAATGTTAAATAAATGCCTCCTCACAGAAAACGTAACTATACCAACAATCTTTTATTCTTATTTGCATCCACAATATGGATGCAAATATAAGTTGTTAATTAATGAGTTGTATATATAGAAATATAGAATTGTTACGGAACAGAGTTGCAGGTGCAGGTCCAGGTCTTTATTGAATGCAAACACAAAACTCAAAGTAAACACGGCCTTTACCGGGAAACAAGTAAGGTGACATAGAACAGTGTTCTTCTTAGCAGTAACGACACGACTGCTACAAACACATAAACGAATAATACTGAGCGATGTGATCATTAACCCAGGCCTTTAAATACAAAGTTTCATTAACATAAAACAGAAGCACCTGTGACCAATCAATGCTAAAGCTAGCGCAATTCCGGAAGCAAGTGAAGAAAACAAAGTCACATGTCCACTAGGAAGCCGCGCCACAGTGCCCTCTGTGGGCGGTGGCGTGACAGAACCCCCCTCCAAAGGGTGCTCCTTCTTGGAACACCAAGAACCCCCCTCCAACGGGGGTCCTGGGCCCCTGTAAAAACTGTCTCTTGCTGCCGTGGAAAGAGAGGTAGCCTCCATCGGGCAGCAGATGTGCAGGCAACCCCCCCACCGGGGTTGAAAGTTGGGGCACTGCCCCCGGTGGCGCTGGCACCTGGAATGCCGGGCGCCACCCCCGACAGCACTGGAACTGGAACGCAGTGTCCCCAGCGGAACTGGACGGCTGGGCCGCGTCCCCAGCGAGACTGGATGGCTGGGCGGTGTATCCAGCGGGACTGGAGTTCAGGGTAGGTGCCTCGGCTGGGCAGGGCAGTGGGACAGCCTCCTCGGCCAAGCAGGGCTGTGAGACAGCAGGATGACCTTTTCGGCTGGGCTGGACAGTGGGACAGCCTCCTGTGCAGAGACCTCCCCATAGGTCTTATGCTGGGGCTCCACCGCTGAGGCCTCCCTGTAGGCCTCAGGCTGGAGCTCTGCTGTCTTCCTTGCCCCCCCCAAAACCTTCACATCTGGAGCGTGCGGTGCTGTACAGCTCTCCTTCTTCGGGAAGCCCCAGATGCTCAGCTCGCTTTGTTGGTTACGTGGCGCTGTACGGCTCTCATTCATTGGGAAACCCCAGAGGATCAGCTCGCTCTGCTGGCTGCGTGGCGCTGTGCAGCTCTCCTTCCTTTCCTTTGCTAAAGCTAGCGCTAATCCGCAAGCGAGCGAACAAAACAAAGTCATATGTCCACTAGGAAGCCGAGCCGCAGTGCCCTTTGTCGGCGGTGGCGTGACAAGAATATAGAAATGGAAATCTGTTATTTGATTACACTCAAAACTATTGTCAGGGCTGCCGTCATAGAAAATTAATCACTACCTTCTGACCAATCAGAATTGAGAATTCAACAGTACTGTAGTATAATTATGGTAGGTATAGTAGCAAGATTTACATGATTGTTTACAATGATAACATAGCTAACAAGTAGTGGAAGCATATGAACACCAATTTGCATCATGTAAACTGTGCCTTGTCCTACGTCATGTCATTAAGTTCAATTTCAGAGGTATTTTGAACCTTTAAAAACTGACAGTATGTGGGTGAGTGTGTGGTATTTTCAGCCTTACAGCTTTCTTGCTGCTAATTGGCAGTCATGAAAATTGTTTGTTTCCAAAGCTAGCATCAGTGATCCAGTGTTTCACAATTACATGACTATGTATTCCAGATTTGCAGAACAAAACAATTTTCAGTAAACTCGATTCTCTGCTAAATGCTCTGCAGGACAAAGTTTACTCCCGTCATCCAAAAAAGTTCCTAGAGGTGTTTAGTCACAGCCGTACTCGATGACACAGCTGATCAAAGTGATTCAGAGGTGTGAGGTGATGTCTGCGTAGTTAAATAAGCCTTGGCAAGCAGAGGACACCTTCTATGTTGCAGTATGTTCCCGTCAGCATGTCTTGGTTGAACCTGAGGCTGCTGCATGCATGCTAATAAATGCATTTGTATGCTTGCATCGATCTGCATAAAATATGACACTGCTCAAGTACAAGGGCTTTTGATCAACAGCCAGCTCATAGACTGTAGATGACTTTAGAACTAGTAAATCTGATGCTGATTCAAGCTTCATTTTTTCTTAAAGCAGTTAAAGGCTGTATCCCAAAGGGTAGTGTTTGATATCAAGGTTGTTATTAGAATTCATTAAGCTAGTAACCCTCATGTTATTTTCTTTCATTAAGTAATTTTTTTGAGTGATTCCAGTTATTGATTTACTGCCATTTTTTCTTTGACTATGGCACATGACCAAGGATTTCCAAGTGTTATTAATGTTAACCCGTAATTAGTTTTGTACCTAAATACTATATTACACCAGACTTCACTGCAAATTTGTCTGTTTTTACTGGATCTATACGTGTTTTGTTAATTAGTTTTTAATTTTATATGAAAATGGATAAATAAGAAAACTGCATTATGCTCGAAAAAGTGATTGTGGTCTTATGTACAATAGCTTTTACATGCAGCTTTTAATTGATACAATGTCCATGTTAATACAATAAATTAACTTAATAAATATATGTAATTCTCTTTAATGAGTTTAATGTCAACTTCCCATTATTTACATATTTTCTTTTTGTTGAACTACCATATTTGACTTTTATATACTGTAGCTATAGTTATATAGCTCTTAATTTAAATACAGTATGTTGATCTATGAATAATTTTTTTCTGTGTAATTCTTTCCATAAAGGTATAGTTTCACCACAAAAACTGTCTACTGTGAACCGAGTCAACCTGGAGGTATATGTAGGCTATTCTGCAGTGGGTACTTTGGAATCTTTTTCTGCATTCATAAAAGATATGATAAAATGGGATCAACATATGCACAAATAAATATTGGCTGATTCTGATAGCCTGAAATTGCAGCACTTGGAAAATCCTGCTGCTTTTTCATCCACTGCGTCAACCTCCTTTCCTGTAATTGCATGGTATTTTCTGAATTTACAGTTTATAAAGAGCAATCTTTAGTATACTGATAATACTGAAATTGCTGATAAACATCCATATCATTCAACATTGTTCACTAATTGTAACCTCCCAATGAATGCGGAATAATGAAAAACATATCTTTTTATTAATGAATGTATTTTTTTTTTCAATTTGATACAAAACAAACAAACAAACAAACAAGCAAACAAAAACAGTAGATAGACCTTACTGCTCTAACACACCCAATTTGTCTCATGAGAGCCTACTAATAAACTTATTAGCCAGATTAGGTCTATTAGAGTTGAAACATAAACAATCAGTACCAGTGATTGGAGCAATCTACTACCTTCATGAATTGATATAAAAAGTCTACACACCCGTTTTAAAATGGCAGGTTTTTCTGATGTAAAAAAGGAAACCAAGATAAATCATGCCAGAACTTTTTTCACCCACAGTGTTAAAAAAAAAAAGAATAACAATCAGAAATATTTTAGGGAAAAAGAGGGAAAAAATACTATAACCCTAGTTGCATGTCTGGCACGTACTGATAATTCTCTGATTCCCATATTCTTCACATGTCTGGGCTATGGGTTAGGGTGGCTAGAAAGAAGACAGATGCAGCTGACTTTCGTGCTCTCCTTCCCACGTTTGACCTTAAGCAGTTCACCACACCAGCAACCCACAAAGCCAGCAAACAACTCGACCTCATCCTCACACATAATTGCACCACACACAATCTTCTCATTACTACTCTCCACACCTCCTCACCTGACCATTTCTTTATCCAGGTCTCTATTTCTCTTCCTTCACCCCCTTCACTGTCTCCACCCTCTATCTCTTTTTGTCGCAATCAAAATCTTTTTGTTGCCTTCACATTTCTCCTCTGTTGTCACAACCTTACTTCCCTCTATAATAATAATAATAATAATAATAAACTTTATTTTATAAAGCGCCTTTAAAGTAGCTTCTCAAAGCGCTGTACATAAAAAAACAAACCACAGAATTAATAAAAGTTCATTAAAACGAATAAAACTAATAATAAAAAACAAATATAAAACAGTCAAAAAGATATTAAGAATCAAAAGCGATAGCCACCTCTCCTCACTTGACTTAAACACTGCAACTGACATGCTGTATACCACCCTAACATCTTCTCTCGATAGCATCTGCCCCCTAACCTCCAGACCTACTCGCACATCACCCTCTAGCCCTTGGCTCTCAGAAACTCTGCGTAACAACCGGGCCAAACTAAAAGCATCTGAAAGGAAATTTTGTAAATCTAACAATCCAACTAACCTAACCAATTACCAGACACTTCACTCCTCTTTTTCCAATAGCATCTCCATTGCTAAAGCCACATACTACCAAGAGAAGATTGGCAGTTCTCCCAACACCCACACTCTCTTCAAAACCTTTTCTTCTCTTGTCTGTCCCCCTCCTCACCCCTTCCCTACCTCTCTCACTGCAGGTGACTTTGCCACTTTCTTTTCCAACAAGGTTTCATCAATCAGGAACCAGTTTTCAACCCCAGACATGCATAGACCGACTCCTCCTCCATGTAACTCCCATCTGACTTCCTTCTCTCCCCTCTCAGAGACTGATGTCTCTAAACTCCTCCTCTCTAGCCATCCCACAACCTGTCCTCTTGACCCTATCCCTTCTCACCTTCTTCAGTCTATCTATCCCACACTATTACCTGCACTCACACACATCTTTAACACATCCCTCTCTACTGGCACATACCCTACCTCATTTAAGCAGGCCCGGGGTACCCCACTGCTAAAAAAAAAAACATCACTTAACCCTGCTGTGCTTGACAACTACAGACCTGTTTCCCTCCTCCCCATTCTTTCCAAAACTCTTGAAAGAGCCGTTTTTAATCCACTCTTCAACTTTCTCACACAGAACAACCTCCTGGACACCAAGCAGTCTGGCTTCAAGAGCAATCACTCCACAGAGACTGTTCTGCTTTCCATCACTGAAGCCTTACGACTAGCAAGAGCAACCTCTAGATCATCTGTGCTCATCCTACTCGACCTTTCTGCTGCTTTCGACACTGTGAACCATCAGATCCTCCTGTCAACTCTCTCCAGCCTGGGCATGCCTGATCCTCTCTGCTCTCTGGACCTGCCTGATCCGTTTCGGATGTCCTACCTGTGGATTAGAGCTGGACAATATGGCCAAAATCTATATAACGATATATATATTAATTTCAATCGATACGATATAATTCCGATATCGATATGAACAATATAAATCCTCAGAAAAACTGCCAAGGATGCCCACAACAGATGTCTGTACCTTCATACATCTGTAAACTTCTCCTCCTATAAAACTATATAATAATTTAGAAATAAAAATGGCACAAATAAATGAACGTTCACCTTTTATTTGAATTTAACCTTCATACAAACAAGAAATGTGAAATCACCGTCAATTAAACATAAAACTCTCACCTTTGTCAATATTAATATCTTTCACTTCAAACTAAAACATAGGCTGATTATTTTAATCTTATAGATTGAATTAAAAGTTCTTCAGCCAGGATAAAAAATATGAAAAATGCTCAGAGTTGCTGAAGAATACAGAAAAATTTTGAGCAATAACAAGAACACATTTTGCTGGGGCAGGGTCATTGTTGGGGGTTGATGACGCCCTAGGACAGGCTCTAGACGTTTCTGGCAAGAAATACAAGCTGATCTACATTATCTGGCTTCAAATATGCACTTTTACATGTGATAATATTGCCACCTGTACTAAAAACCCTCTCAGATGGGCTTGTGGCTTGAATACACAAGTAATGTTTTGCCAGTTGGCTAACTCTGTGGAAGTTCTTTTGAGAGACTTTCCACCAATCCAGAAAATTTGAGTCATTGTCAGCATCTGGAGACAGAAGGTAGTTGCTGAGCCCCCTCTCAACTGCCTGCTGTACACTCAATCCTTCTGTGTTGGTACTGGTGGACCTGTTTGGAAAAAAAAGCTAGCCAGAGACTGCTTTGTTTTCTTGGCTGGTGTCACTGCTGCAGAAGCATCTCCTATGGCTTCTTCTCTGGACTCCTCTTTCCTTACCACAACAGCTCTCTCTCCTTTCAGCAACTCCAACACAGCTTTCTCTTTGATGTATTCCCTCTTCTCCTCCTGAGTGTACTGATGCTTGAATCTTGGGTCAACGAGGCATGCCATGTTGAGTAGATCATCCGTGGCTGGGTCATCATACTTTTCATTCAGGTATCCCATCACTGTTGTCTTTATGGTCCTGGTGAGTTCTGTGTCATCCTCTATGTCCTTCAAGATGTAGGTGTTGAAGAGATCCATCACTGGTTTTAGGAATGACACACTGACATACAACTCACCGGACAGGGCATCGGTGAATTTGAGGAGCGGGCTTAAAGCTTCAATCTATAGACTCTAAAATGTCAGCATCTTGCCAAGTAGGAACCAGCGACCTGTCTTCTTTTCTTTGCAGAGGACCTCTGTGATGGCCCTTTTCTGCTCCAGAACCCAGAACCCACCTCACCATTTGTTGACGGGTGCCCCATCTTGTTGGGGTTTCACTGATGAGCTTGTGCAGTGGCAAGTGATACTCCTCCTGAGCAGCTGCAAGGTCACATTTCGTCTTCCAGGAGTAGGAGAAGGCAGCAACCACCTTTTTACAGACCCCTGAATTACTTTTTCCTCACTTATCAACTATTTAGTCTGCTTTCTCTTCATTTGTTGAAGCTTGTTCAGTCGCATTTGTATTGCTGTCAGATGTACTCATTTTATAGCTAAAACTTGCCGTGTTGGAGCTTAGCCTAACACTGCCGAGCATTGGCTGCTTGCCTGTGGTCTATAACATCACGCACGTAGCTAATTGTGTTCTGCTCATTCTGCTTGGCTTGAATACAACGAACTGACACCAGCGCCCTGAACGTCAGTCAGTGACAAATGTTTTAATATATATCGAAATATTGGAAATGTGTTTAAAAATCATATCACCGTTATTGAAAAAAATTATATCGCGATATATATTGATATTGAATTAATGTCCAGGCCTACTCTGGATGGAGCGCTCATTTACTCGAATTCCAGATTGCTGGGACTACGGCTGCTTCTAAGGCCAAACAGACTTCATATGAATCCATAATGAACTTTTTCACACTTTCTGTTGTTACCCAGATGAGGATGGGTTCCCTTCTGAGTCTGGTTCCTCTCAAGGTTTCTTCCTCTTAACGTCTGAGGGAGTTTTTCTTGCCACCATCACTACTGGCTTGCTCAGTTGGGATAAATTCGCACCTTTAATATCTATATACTGTAAGGGAAATACAGTGAGGGAAAAAAGTATTTGATCCCCTGCTGATTTTGTACATTTGCCCACTAACAAAGAAATGATCAGTCTATAATTTTAATGTTAGGTTTATTTGAACAGTGAGAGACAGAATAACAACAAAAAAATCCAGAAAAACGCATGTCAAAAATGTTATAAATTGATTTACATTTTAATGAGGGAAATATGTATTTGACCCCTCTGCAAAACATGACTTAGTACTTGGTAATGACTTAGTAATTACTTTTAATTTTCAATGCCCTGGCTGAGGGAAGGAGGTTCTCACCCAAGATTTGACAGTACATGGCTCCGTCCATCGTCCTTTTGAAGCTTTGAAGTTGTCCTGTCCCCTTAGCAGAAAAACACCCCCAAAGCATAATGTTTCCACCTCCATGTTTGATGGTGGGGATGGTGTTCTTGGTGTCATATGCAGGATTCCTCCTCCTCCAAACATGGCGAGTTGAGTTGATGCCAAAGAGCTCCATTTTGGTCTGAGCTTCTCGTTATCCCAGCCTGTCCCTCAATCAACCACAACCTCACTGTACAGCTCGGCTCAACCACACTCAAGCCAACCAGGACGGCCAGGAACCTTGGGGTGATTCTTGATGACAGCTTGACATTTACAGACCACATCTCAACAACTGCACGGTCCTATAGGTTCATCCTGTACAACATCAAGAAAATGAGACCCTACCTCACCAAAAAGGCTACACAGATACTAGTCCAGGCTCTCGTTATCTCAAAACTGGACTACTGCAACTCACTACTCTCTGGCCCGCTCCATCAAACCCCTTCAACTGATTCAGAATGCAGCAGCACGCCTCGTCTTCAACCAGCCCAAGAGAACCCATGTCACACCCCTCTTCATTTCCCTCCACTGGCTTCCTGTAGCCAGTGGAGGCTACATCAAACATCAAATTCAAGGCCATGATGCTCACCTTCAATACCTTGTCTGGAACCACACCCTCCTACCTCAACTCTCTCCTGAAGGCTTACGTTCCCTCACGCAATGTGCGATCGATTAGCGACCGACACTTAGTAGTACCTACTCAACGTGGCTCAAGGTCCCTTTCAAGAACATTTAAACTATACTACTTGTATTGTTCCCTGCTTGATATATCGCTTTGCTTATTTGTAAGTCGCTTTGGATAAAAGCGTCTGCTAAGTGAATAAATGTAAATGTAAACTAACTGCTCCTCATTGGTGGAATGAACTTCCAACCTCAATCCAGACCACAGAATCTCTCACCATCTTCAAAAAACAGCTAAAGACCCACCTCTTCCGTGAACACCTAACCAACCCATAATAAATAAATAAATACAAAATTCTGCGCTTACACCTCTACTCTGTGCACTTTGCTTCGTCTGGAAGTCAATTAATGGATCTTGTATGGTAGCACTACTTGTATTGTTCTCTGTCTGATATATCGCTTTGCTTGTATTTTCTCATTTGTAAGTCGCTTTGGATAAAAGTGCCTGCTAAATGAATAAATGTATGTAAATGTTTCTCACAAAAAACAAACAAAAAAAAACATTCAAGCTCAACTAAATCACACCAAACCATGGGCAAAATGTCTTATGGTCTGATGAGACCCATTCCAATAATTCGAAAATAGTTCCATAATTCCAAAAGGTATGCTTGGTGCACCAAAATAGCACATCATCAAAAGAACAGCATATCCACAGTGCTGCATGATGGTGGCAGCGTCATGCTTTAGGGCTGCTTTTCTTCAGTCAGAACTGGGCTTTTATCAAGGTGGAGGGAATCATGTATAGCTACAAATACCAGTCAGTTTTAGTGCAAACCATTCAGGTGTCTGCTAGTAAGCTAAAGATGAAGTGGAATTTCACCTTTCATCACAACATTGACCCAAAGCACATATCCAAAGCACTAAATTAATGGCTTAACCAAAAGAAGATCAATGTTTTTGAATAACCTAGCCAGAGCGAGGCCTGAATACGACTAAGAATCTGTGTGGTGACTTGAAGTAGGCTGTGGACAGGAGATGTCCTTATAATCTGATGGATTTAGAATGTTTTTGCAAGAAAGAGAGAGAAAATATAGTCAAGTCAAGATGTGCTGATAGACTCTTACACAAAAAGACAGAGTGATGTAATAAAATGAAAAGGTGCTTCAGCTTAGGGGTGTTTTCACACTTATGCAGCCAGGTTATTGAAATTTTTTCGGATTTTCCCCAAAAATGTTTGTGATTGTTTCCACTAATTTTTATATGTTGCAATTTCACATTGGAACAATGGTGGAAATTTTTTCTTGATTTAATTATTATTATTATTATTATTATTTACATCACAATAACCTGCCATTTTAATAGGGGTGTGTAAACTTTTTTAGATACATTGTATACATCAACTTTGTCACTTAAGTGTGCAGAAATGGATGAATGTTCACCTAGCAGAGAACATTTTTAAAAATAACACTCTTAGCCTCAGCAGCAAAAACAATATTACTGAAGCTATTTGTACAATTTGTTTACTTTGAAATCTATATAGAAACATAATTTCTCACTAATTCTCTAGGTAACACTGTTGCTATCATGTACAGGTGGAGGAGTCTAAGAGAAAAAAAAACTCAGTTTAAATGAGTAAACACATACACATAACAGATATTTATGATTCAGGCGCTAATTTGTCTGCTTGAGCTGTTTTTTCATTATTCTTTCTGATCATAATTTAGAGGTTGTGTTAAAAAAATTGTAATGACATAAAAGATAAGGGAACACTGTATAAATAGGGTAAAAATGCTCTGTTGGCAGAAAAGTACTGTAAAATTAACAGTAAACAGCTTGTTGGATAAGATTTTTGATAGAAATTAAACACAAGGGTAATAAAATATGGAGAATGAAGATTTAGTGAGAATATAGGAAAGAACAGCGTCATGCTCTCTTCTTTATAGACAATGTCTCCTAAAAAAGTTAATTATAGCAAGGCCTAGGGCCTGACCAAAAAGAGGAAGTGCAACACACACAGCACACAAGAGCATGAACTCACTCACACACAGACCCAGAGTAATCAGAATAACAAAGTAATGGCTAATGATAATTTGACAAAATGCTAATAACAATGCAGAAAAAGTAATAAAACATTTACCCATGATAAAATCTCCCTTGTCAAAAAGCCAAAACAATAATTGATCCTCTCTGCTCAGAAACCAGAAACCAAATAATGAACAAGTGTTAAGTACCGTTTTTAAAAAAACTAACCCAAACTAGGGCAATCCTAAGGGTATTGAAGAGTGAGCAAAACCAAAACTTAAGGGTTGTGGGAATAGAGAGAAACATGATTCTAAGGGTTGTGGAAAACAAAGAAACATGAATTATATAGGTTGTTGAAATAAGTGCTGATGTAAACATAAGGGAAATGGGGAAGAAAGAAAAGTCTGACATACTGGTATTGCAAAATTAATCAAGGGGCGGAGGCTCATATGAGAATTGTATAAAAAGGGGAGCCCTGCTCCAGCGGACTGGGAGATCACTTTTTGAGACGTCCCAAACTGTTTGGATCTCATGTAACGAATTAAATAAATTGGATCTTCACCTTTTCTCACTCACTGCTTCCGTGTGGTGATTTAGACTTTGAGTATCTCAGCTGATGAAAGCTATTGTAAGTACATTCAATATTTTCTAAATTGTTATATTGGTAATAAGAAAGTAGGTAAAATTTGACCTACAAGCTCTAAAATATATTTACAGTAAAGTACTGTAATGTCTTACATACTGTAGTACACAACGCAAAGCTTCAACCACTTGGGTTTTTTGATCCAACTACTTCTACCACTGAATTATCATTGCATTAATTTGCTTTATGACATTTGGCAGATGCCTTTATCCAGAGACACTTACATTTATTTCATTTATACAACTGAGCATTTGACTGTTAAGGACCTTGCTCAAGGGCCCAACAATGGCAGCTTGGCAGTGCTGGTATTTGAACTCATAACCTTCCAAGCAGTAGTCCAACATGGCATGTAATCCCATGGCACTGCCAAAATGCCATGGTTGGGTCCTTGAGCAAGAACCTCAACCTTCAGCTCAGATGTATCTTGCGTCAGCCAAATGAACAAGTGTACTGTGCTATGTGTTATTTTAAGACATTACAATACTTTACTGGAAAAATGTGTTAGCATGGTTTTTTTTGTAGTTTAAATTTTTTTTCTTTTTTTTTTTTTTTTTTTTTTTACAGTACTTTATTGCCAACTCAGGTTCACAAGTTTTTCTGTGATGTTAAACATCATATTAATGAGAACTCCAGTGTAGAAGTAATGGAGACAGCAAAAACATTGGACTCAAAGATTCAGAATGCAATGCAATTGAGTTAGAGCAGAGTCTCGGCTTGGCTAGTTAGAGACCTACGAGATGAGACGCACTATGGTATTAATGGTGGTATTAACTTGGTAGGTGAAGCTTTGGAAGCTGATCTGTTTGAACAGAGTGTACAGATGTGGAAGTGATCAAACTGGACAAAATAGAAGACCAAAGTGCCAGTGCAGTGGTTGCCTTGGGTAAAGATGAAGCAGTGGAGAATGCTTCAAGTGGGAATCAGCTTGTCATTTATTTAATGCATTTAATGTGTGATAGCAATGCATTTGAGCTACAAAGTGTTCTCCATGTGCCATGACATGCTCTCCATGTGTTCTCTATGTGTCAAATGACAGCTCCATGTTTGCCTTGTGTTAGCAACAAACTAGCTAGCTAACTGTGATGAGTGATGTATTTTTACCTCTTCAAAACCACAAAGTGTGTAATTACTCTTACAGATTTAACCAGCAAATGGGTCTGTATATTGATTGATCAAAAGCCATTATAATTGTTGTATATACAGCATAACTCATTAAAGGGCTGCTTTGTTTACTGTTGATCCTGTAAGCAGCCATGTTGAGTTACTTGTGAACACTTGCTGAACTTAGAGGATCTCAGAGTTGAGAAGACCATACTGAGTTCCTGAATAGGAATTCTGAGTTGAGGGGCGTTTTAGTTTTTTTCTTGATCAGAGGTCAGTAATTACGAGTTACAACCAAAGTAAAAATAGATAAACATGTCCATGAAAGAAGGTTAGGCTAATAAGAGTAAGAACTCATTCAAAATTTCATTAAAAAATACATATTGGATTGCAAATATCGAAAGATTACATGTTAATAATAAATATTAAGATGCAGGGTTTTCAGGATGGATTTTTCCTTTACGTCTACTTACCTTTCTCTAAAGATAAAATAATGAAACAAACCAAAAGGAAATTAATAAAATTAAGTTATCAAGGACATTTTAAAAAGTATTGATGCGGGACAATCATTATGTATAAAAGTCGACCAGAATTATTGATAAAAAGTTTGATTTTAATATCTGCTCACACTCTGAGAACAATGAGCAGAGATTATTTTTTTTTTATTCAGAGAATTTAGAAAATGCTTGTCAGACTTTCTGTCTTTTAACACAGCCAGATGGTTCAAGAAGGATTGAAATTCAAATGCATCTGCACACACGCTAATCCTATTAGTGGCCTTTCTTCATATATCTGGATGTTACACCATCTCTCAGTGGCTTTATGCATGAGTGTCATGTGACCAAATAAATCAGAATTCAGCTCATTGATTGGTTGGTAAGGAGATGAATAGTGGCAACATGGCAATTATGCAAATGAGGACTTATCTAGCATACTGTATATATCTCTACAACACACACACATACACACACACACACACGAGCACGCACGCACACACACATGCACACACACACACACAAAATTCTTGCTACATTTGTAATTATAAGCGTTTTTGGGATTTGATGAAGCATACTCTCATATGAATTCAATATATGAACCAAAACATCAAAAAAATAGCTTTTAACATTTACCACCTGTGCACTAATATACTAAAATCTTACTATGCTAAAATATACAAAATCGTTAACACAGATTCATAGATATTGTTCCAGTGGCTAACACTGGCCACATGGTTATTTCTGTTTCTTACTCATATAGCAACATAAAGGTGTCGTATTCATGCCAGAGTATAATAATTAACCCTTTTATGCATTAATCACATATCTTTTTTTTATTTAAAACTGCATGATATGTGAATTTAGATTTTTTTAAAATATCTAAATATCACATTTCTAAGTAAATGGCTTGTCCATGAGTAAAAAAAAAAGACTAAAACAGTATATTCAATTAATGGATCTTGTATAGTAGCACTACTTGTATTGTTCCCTGCTTGATATATCGCTTTGCTTATTTGTAAGTCGCTTTGAATAAAAGCGTCTGCTAAATGAATAAATGTAATGTAAATGTAGTATGCCTGAAATTAATAAATAAAAAAAGATAAAATATTAAAAAATAAACAAAAAATCTTCCAACATCCTAACATTTATAACATTCAGGTCTAAAAACTGTGAAACACAATTATTATTATTATTATTATTATTATTATTATTATTATTATTATTATTATTATTATTATTACAACAAATAATCTAGAGAGCTATAGGTTTAAATTAATTTACAGTAATGCTCTCAATTGACTTGGGAGTAATTTACATCCTATATTTAAAATCTATAGACAGTCATTCAATCAAATATCTATTTTACAATTGATTGTTTGCACAAATTATTATTATTATTTTGTATTGACTGCATTCAATCTCTATCTGTTGACTCTTATATCTCTTGATCTGATTCATTTTGTTTGGCAGATTATTTTTCCACCTTGGGAGAGATTTTATTTCATTTCATTTTATTTATTTATTTATTTATAGAAATGACCACAATGGAAACACACAGCATTGCTTCTGGCCTTCTGTTTCTCATCTAACTTTCTGTCTCTCATCTAACCACAGAAGCTAGAGTCAATTATCACATCTGCAGGGCTGGCTTCTCTTTTATTGCTGCCTAGATGAGCGAGCCCGTACCCTCTGCTTCCAGTGCACTGCAAATTATCTTGTGTACATAGTGGCACTTATCAGCAAGTACAAACATGTACTCATGGAGTCAAACTGACGAAATTTAAATACAGAAAAGAGTGGACAAGCACAAGAAGTATGAAATAAGAAAAGCTGAGAATATAGTTGAAATATAAGTAAAAAAAATACAAATAAAAAAATAAAAGATGCTATTGTGGTAAAAGACAAGGACATAAGTTTTCACTAGAGTCACCTATTTAATAGCTAGCTAATACCATACACATTGGGGATGTGACTGAATATGAATGTGTTATTCAGACTGAACAGCTTATGTATTTTATATAAATACAAATATAGATGCAAATAGTCGGATAGTAGGTGCAATATTTTTCTTCTTCTTCTTCTTCTTTTTTTTTTTTTTAAGAAAGCTTCCCATGAAGTTTCACACAACTTATTCCTAATCAAAGTGCAGATGAAGAATATTTTGAGCATTATACGGATAGAGATACAGAAATTGCATTATGTTACACCACTAAAACACAGAGCAAATCCACCTTTTTGTTGTCTCTTACTCTACTTAAACATTTTAATTGATTGCTTTCAGCTGTCTGTTGAAAAAACAAACAAATCATATGTAGATTACAGATTAAATAATACTTTTTTCATAATCTGACCACTGCACATGCAAAAACATTGAAAACTCAACAAATTCACAGTAAAAAAAGAAATGTTGACCTAACTTAAAATTTCAAAGAAACTTGCTGCACAGCCTTTTTGAGTTTACTCACCTTAACTTCACTTAACTCAATGTTTAACCTTGAGTTGAGTAAACTCAAAAACAGCTGTGCAGCAAGTTGCCTTATATTTTTAAGTTAAGTCAACTTTTCTTTTTTACAGTGCTGACTTAATTTATTGACCTAGTCACTGCAATTTCTATAATGTTTGTCAGGGAATTTATATGTTCTTCCAGGTCAAACCCAATGAACTATCAAAATATCAATCTATCTTTGTATAAACAGTATACCAGTATTAGAACTGTATGGAATGGGTCTTTAGTAGTAGAATATATATATATATATATATATATATATATATATATATATATATATATATATATATATATATATATATATTGTAAATTCATAGTCAAATGTAGTAAACGGTTAAATTTAGAAGACAAGACTTTTTTTTTTTTTTTATACATATGGATTGAACGCATTGACACAAGGGATTTGTCCTGAACCTCTTCTAAACACACTGTATATTCTGTCAATTTATCTACAATAATGTTTATATAGATCATCACTGAGCTATTTTCATAATGAGTATTCCATTTTAAATAAATATTACCATTTTGGGGGGCACAGTGGCTTAGTGTACATGTTGCCTCGCACCTGCGGGGTTCGGGGGTTCGAATCCTGCCTCCACCCTGTGTGTGCGAAGCTTGCATTTTCTCCCCATGCTTCAGGGGTTCCCCAGTCCAAAGATATGCATTGTAGGCTGACTGACATTTCCATATTGTCTGTAGTGTGTGTGAAAAGGTGATACATTGTGCCCTGCGATAGAGTGGCACCCCATCCAGGGTGTCTCCTGCCTTGTGCCCCGAGCTCCCTGAGATAGGCTCCAGGCCCCCTGATGAACTTGTGTAGAATAACCGCTATCGAAAATGGATAGAAGTTACAGTTTTGATGTAAAATCTAAAGAGAAGGCATTTGGAAATTGGGAGAACACATTGCTAACACTACAGAAGGGTTAATTGACTCTGTAATTCATCATTTGACCTAATTAACATGCTGGAGGGGAAATGAAGATCTATCACTGTGGGTCACACTCCAGGTCTTGTCACCTCAATGGGGACAGAAACTATCATTTGCCCATGTAACCACAGAGAACTGAAGCTTTACGAACACTTTCAGGAAGACAGAGTCACTAATCCACCTGTCTGTGCTATACTTACCTTCATAGTCACACTGTTCCTGATGATTTATTTACCTTATTGTATTACATTTTTATTTATCTAGTACATTTTGTTGCTTGTTCTGTAACTGCATTATAGGCCTGTCTACATACATTAATTTACAATTACATATAACATTATAAATAATTAATAATATTATATTATAAGTATAGGTTATGCAATGGAATTTATAGAATGTGGAAGTGTGACACCTGATGTGTTTCTGGTTCACACCTTTATGCTTCATTATTTTATTGATAACTAATATTTTACTATTTTATTGTTAGTCTATTGTTAGGCTATAGAAATATGAGAAACCAAGTCAATCACATGAACTTCCGTTTGGACAAATTTGTTTTTAGTATTTCCCCAGTCCTAATAATTATTAAAAAAATACAAATTATGATGGATTTTCTTCATCAAAAACAGACAGAGTTATTTATTTATTTATTTATTTATTTATTTATTATAATAATTATTATTTTATTAATATTGATATTAAGTCCAGTGGGATCCAGTTTGAGTCTGTGTCTGAGTTTGAGACCACAATGAAAATCTGGGATTTTTTGTTTGTTTGTTTTCATTTTAACCTGGAAATAAACAGGAATTTTAGAATGTAAAAAAATCTAACAAAAAACGAAATGTTCAATATCAATATTCTGACTATTTTTAGGTCACTATATACATACATTTAAGCAAATTTGTGAAATTGAGTATGTTAGTACAAAAGGTCATATTCTTTGCATTTTTCTTAAATAAACATAAACCTGAGGAGTCTGTGCCAGATGGAGTACACACTGTCATTAAAACAAAAGGTGGACCTACCAAATACTAAGCAATTCTGAAATTCATATAAATATTTCTAATATTTCACTTTTTGATAAAGTTAATATTGAAAAATGTAAAAAGATTTTTTTTTATTAAATTCGAGAGGAAAAGGAAAAAAGGGAAAAAGGGGGAAAATAAAAATAGATTAATTTTCACTGGTGGTCTCAGACTTTGGTCCCTTGTATAAGAGAACAGATTAAAACAAACAAACAAAAAACAATATATTTTCTCTTCAGACTGAATTACTACTACTACTACTACTATTATTATTATTATTATTAATAATAATATTAATAATATTATTATTAATAATAATAATAATAATAATAATAATAATAATAATAATAATAATAATAATAATAATAATAATAAATAATTTTATTTATTTTTACTCTTTTTTTATTTTATTTGTTACAGAAATTCAATAATACAGTAGTTCACCATTTCCTCAATTCCTGACCTGGAAAAAAGGTAAAATTAAAAAGGTATATAAAATATAAAAGGAACATTCCAATTAAAAATAAAGTCTCATTTGGTGATGAGAGAGATATATATTTTTATGAAGGCAGAATAAGATTTCACTCGTTTCACTTCCTTTAATAAAATGACATATGGGCCCATATATTCTTAATGAGCTGCTGTATGTGAGAGCTGAATAATTCACTCAAAAATGATCTTCTCCTTTTTCGTAGCCAAGGGCACTTTGCAATAAAGAAAGAAAGACAAAAAGAAAACAAGAAGACAAAAACAGTAATAAACAAACACATATTAGCTAAATATTTTAAAAAGCTGTCACTTGGATTAAACCACAGTGGCATATTTGGTCAAAGACACAGTCTCTGGTGGTCAGCACTATTATGGTTGACAATCTCCACAACATTATCACCAAACACCACCTCTCTGAATACAAGAACAGGCACCTCATGGCAGAGACTGTCGAGCAGCCTAGAAGAATGATTGCAGCAAACAGCTCAAATTGCAAGTCTAAAGAGCACGCAGAGTGAACCTCCCTGATTCCAATGATAGCTATTAGATAGATATTTTGAGTTCAGTACTGCCGAACTACCATTGTTGGATCCTTAAGAAAGACCTATAACCCTTCTGTAACTGCTCAGTTATAAGTTGGACAAAAAAGTAAGCCAAATTAGCAAATGAAAATGTATGAAATCGGAAATACATCTGATGATCAAGGCCAGAGAAATTCTGCAATTCCGTGAGGACAAAATGGACACAAAAGTGTTCTCTCTCACACAGTTTTGATTGAATGGTAGGCATTCGTTATTTTCTTATACCAGAGAATTTTTAAACATTTTTAATAAAGGCTCTTGTGTCAGAAAAGTTTAAACAGTGTGGAGGGCATTTATGTGACTGCCATGCTCTTTGATTACTAATTGGTTGTAATGAAAAGCTTGCTGTGTACAGAACAAGCTTCATGTAAAAGTGTGCAATTAAAATCCATTTGTTTATGTCTTGTGGTCAAGTGCAGCTTCTAGAACAATTAGCTTCTGGAAAAA
>CM022771.1:7091572-7109072 GCA_012411365.1 Ameiurus melas | reverse complement strand
CGAGGCTATTAATGAATTCTCAAGGTTTTAACTAAAGTCTGCACTAATGAAATAGAAATGTTAATCAAAGCATACAAGCTTGGTGTGTGTGCTCTTTGTGTACAAATCAGATACCTCCAATCAATATGCAAGGCTTTGGCAGCATGATAAATATCTTGAGAAATGTTAAATTAATTTGTGCTTCTTTATTGCACATTATTAATGATCCTGATTCCCTTATCAGTCTGTTTCCTAGTGCGCATCTGTTTTTACACACTCCAACCAAGAACAAACAACCACATACACATCCATCAATGCCTGTATTTTCATTTTTGTAAAGATAAATATAGGTCTGTAGTTTGTCTGGTTTTTCAAAAAATCATTAAATATTAGATAGTGACATGTTATGGGGATAGAAACGGAAGCACCAAAAACCACATTGGTCCTGGAACCCTGGGCAAAATGTCCACACAGCCCCTCAGGTCCAGAGGCAGGCAATGTCTGGTTCCTCAAGTAGCCAAGGAGCAGACATGAGGCTGGGGCAGGCTCACCGGGGTCATGAGGGGAGAAAAAGGCTTGGGAAGTTACACCATCAGCCTCCCGAAGGAGTAGAGTTTGGTAGGTCATTTTGTCGACCTCTGGCTTGAATGTGGTAGGCCTCCGGTGTGAACAGTACTTGGTAGGCCATCTCGTCAGCCTTTGGCTGGAATACAGCTCAGTGGGCCATGTTGCCAGCCTCAGGCCAGGTGTGCACAGAGCTTGGTGGGCCATGTCGTTGGCCTCAGGCATGAGCAGAGCTTGGTGAGCCATGTTGTCAGCCTCTGACTGGAACATGGCTTGTTGGCTGTCTCTTCTGTATCTGACTAGAGCATGGCTTGGTGGGCCATTTCAGCTGAAGCTCTAGAGATGAGGCCGATACATTGACCTTTGGCTGGAGCTATGCAGGGGAGACCACCTCGTGGGTCTCAGGTTGGAGCTCTGGAGATGAGGTCACCACCCTTTTCCGCCTGCTCATAGTGGGTGGTGAACGATGGGACAGAGGGACGGAGGTTTATCTGACAGGCTGGAACCCCCCAATCCCACCTACAAAAATTTTTTTTTTAAATTTGGAAGTCAGGATTGCACTCTGGACTCCCGAGCACAAATAGTCCCACTAACTGAGTCACGTCACTAAGTCTACTGGATCTCATGGCAATTAGAAAGTCCGCCCACTGGCAGGATGGGCCAAAGAGACAGGACAGCATGACCTATGGCCACTGCTTCTCGTCAGGCTTGGGTTCCTCCAGGCTGGCAAAATATACATGGCAGTCCATGAAGAAATACTCAGGATAACCAAAGAATCCATCATATGAGTCTGGGAGGTCTATGGCAGTCCACTGGGGAAACTGGATTGAGTTAAAAGCATTAAAAAGCCACCACCATTTTTAACCATCAGCACAAGGTACTTTTCCATATGGCTACCTCTCTGTGTGATCCAAAACCACCTCTGATGTTTATTGCCAGAAAGGTCTATTTTGGTTTCATCTGAGCATAGAACCTTTGATAGAAGATTTGAAGTTCCAGTAGTGTCTGACAAACTGAAGATGCTATAAGCTTTTTCTGGATAAGATTAGAGGCTATTTTCTTGAAATCCTTACAGACAACTTGTGGTGATGTAGGTGACTTTGGATTATAGTTTTGGAGACGTTCTGACCCCAAGTTGCAACTAACTTCTGTACATTCTCCAGCTGTGATCCTTGGTGATTTTTTAACCACTTGAATCATCCTCTTCACAGTGCATTGAGACAATATAGACATGTGTCCAATTCCAGGTTGATTCATAACATCTCAACATTCAGTTGACTGGATTTTCTTAATTATTGCACTGATGGTGGAAATGTGCATTTTCAATGCTTGTGCTATTTTCTCATAGCCACTTCCAATTTTCAACCTTTTGCCGCACATCACAGCTATATTCCTTGGTCTTACTCATTGTTATGAATGACTAAGGGAATTTGACCTATGTGTTACATCATATTTATACTCCTGTGAAACAGGAAGTCATGGTTGAACTATTTTTCTGTTCCTAGTCACCCAGGTGTACTAAAAAAAAAGGGTCAAATATCAATGGGAATATTCTTCAAATATAGTTTTGTCATATTTATTCATGGGGTGCCAATAATTGTTGCACACCTATATATAACAAAGATATTTTGGGGGGGATAAACCTGTGTTGTGTTTGCAATAGTTTTTTGTCCATGAGAGCATAGTGCTTTTGTGAATTCTTTGAACAAAAGATCAAAAGGATAAATAATAAAGACAATTTTTCTACAATCTTATTTCCTCATATTTACCAAGGGTGCCTATATTAGTGTAGGGCACTGTATCTCATGTAAATGCCATCACAAGCATCATATCTTTATCTGTCCACTGAGGATGTGTTCCAAAGAACACACCCTAGTCACTATATAGAGCACGTTAACAACATCACAATGGTCTCCCCCTCATCCATTCCCTGAGGATGATTCTGAAACCGTATAGTCACAGGAGAAAAGATGCATATACTTTGCAAATGAAGAGTAATCACACTCCACTGAGTATGATACTATATATGAGTGTAGTCCAACAGTAGAGATCGGGTGGATGAACAGACGGATGGATGGATGGATGGATGAATTGGTTGGTGGGTGGATGGCTGGATGCACTGATTCGGTAGTGGATGCATGCTTAAATGAATGAAAGGATCGAATAATTTGTAGCTTGCTGGGTAGATGGATGGATGGATGGATGGATGGATGGATGGATGGATGGATGGAAAAATAAATGGATGGATTTATGGATAGGATAAATTGATTGAAAATGGAACAATAGGTGGATGGAATTGTGGATTGAAGCATGCCTAAATTAATTAATTAATAAATGAATTGATGGATGAATGGATGGATGCATGCATGCATGTTGGAATACATATATATTCTGTGGATTGATACATGGAAATATGGGTGAAAGGATGCAGGTGGTTATACAGATTCATGGATCGATGGATGAGTGGTTGTGCAGGAAGGGCAAAATGGTGGTCATGGAGATCAGAGTCAGTTAGTGCTGGTTTAATCTGATGAGAGTTTATCGAGCCAGTAGATTCACAGCAATAGAAAACCAAATCATGTGGGATTTCAGAGAGAGAGGGAGCGAGGGAACGGGGCTGTGATATGAGAAGAGGACTCATGCTGTGAATAGAGGTCAACAAGCAGCAACAAACTCGCAGTGTTGTCACATATCACACCCAGCTGGAGATGTGCTCACAGGCAAACTGACATTTTTAAATAAATATGCCAATTAAATGCAATTAACAACATAGCAATTAAGGCGATTGTGTGGGAAAATCAATGCTGCTAATAAGGTAATAATAGTTGCGATTATAATTCAACACATAGTAAGTAAATACAGAATATAACACTTAAAGTTACAGTGATGCTTGGCAAAATCCAGGAGTTGCATTTTATGGATTGTTCTCAGGAAGGGATTATTTTGTGTAAACCTTCTAAGCAGCTTTTTGTTGTGGATATTGTGGATAATAGATGAATCACAAAAACAAACCGAAGTGTGCAGTTATGAAATTGTGATCTTTAGGTATTTGTTGGATTTACTCACTACTCTCCTTCTCTGTCCTTTTGAGGAAGCAAACCAGACACTGACATGGACTGAGCTGCTTACTGTATGTCTTTAATCTATGATACACTCCTGAAGAAAATATTTAAGATATAAATATGAGTGTGTATTTGCCTGAATGTTTGTTAGTATAAAGTATATTGGTCAATTTAGTCCAATGCATTCTGTTTCTATGTTAAAATTAATTCATTATTTAAACCAATTAGAATATACTGTATTGTAATAATATGATTATTTTGTCTGTTTTGTCTTATAAGGTGATTATTTGACAGACCCCATTAATGATTGCTTTTGGTTATATAATTTAAATGACATATATACAGTACATCTCTTTAGGATTTTCTCAATTATAAATTCATCAAATATACACATTCCTCCCAACTAATAAGATGTGTATCTCACAGTTTACACAGCTTGCTGTGCACTTTTCATCCAAGCCATTAGCACTGAATACTAATTATTCAGTAATAGAATACTAATCATTTCACAAGTTTTGATATAATTCAGACTAGTAGTTTTTGCATAGAGCTTTTTGTATTTCTTCTATCTTTCCTTCACAGTGTTTTTTTTTCTTCTCTGGCATTTGTTTCCGAGATGTTGACACTGAACACTATCACCAATAAAGCAGCACACCGTTGTGATAAGAAGGGTTGATGTAGCAGGACATGACGGTCCAGTGGGAAATGATGACACACTCTCACCTCACAGACACCTCATGTGTGGCCAGTAATGAGGGCATGGCGCCTGCACAAACCTCAGCACAATCCATTCTTATTCTGAATTCTGTCTCATAGGGATGTGACTATATATTGATACCATGATGGAAGAAATCCAAAATGGTTCAAATGAGACATGAAGGCATGTTTGGAGTAAGAAGGTTGTTTCATTAAATTCACACTGTTCACACTGGAGAAACAGAGATTAGGTCATATTTGTAGCAAGAGGATTACAGATCCTTCCAATGTGGTCATTGCATATGTTCCTTCTACTAGCTTGTTCTCACAATAGCCACCAACTGGTGAGAGCTAACCCATGCTCTGTCCAAGACCTATGCTGCTCTGTTACTGCTTATTTTTATTTTTTTTCAAAGTACCACTTATACTGCGTCACAGGGCAGCTGAACGCACTAGGAGAAAAGCGCCAACTGCTCTCTTTCACATAGATGAGCTCATAGATGCCAACAATTGCCTTGTGTCATTCTAATTGACAGGGGAGAGAGTAACACCATCTTTCCAGCCCAGAGAGAAGACCCAATTATTGTCTACAATACTACTGGTCACAGATGGCAGTGGTATCGTCAGGATTTGAGCTTGTGATCTCCTGGTAATAGGGAAAAATCCTTTTTTTCCCTTCAGGAGCCTCAGAATACAGTGGTGTGAAAAAGTGTTTGCCCCCTTCCTCATTTCCTGTTCCTTTGCATGTTTGTCACACTTAAGTGTTTCGGAACATCAAACCAATTTAAACAATAGTCAAGGACAACACAAGTAAACACAAAATGCAATTTGTAAATGAAGGTGTTTATTATTAAAGGTGAAAAAAAATCCAAACCATCATGGCCCTGTGTGAAAAAGTGATTGCCCCCTAAACCTAATAACTGGTTGGGCCACCCTTAGCAGCAACAACTTCAACCAAGCGTTTGCCATAACGTGCAATGAGGCTTTTACAGCGTCCTGGAGGAATTTTGGCCCACTCATCTTTGCAGAATTGTCCTAATTCAGTCACATTAGAGGGTTTTCTAGCATGAACGGCCTTTTTAAGGTCATACCACAACATCTCAATAGGATTCAGGTCAGGACTTTGGCTAGGCCACTCCAAAGTCTTCATTTTGTTTTTCTTCAGCCATTCGGTGGTGGACTTGCTGGTGTGTTTAGGATCATTGTCCTGCTGCAGAACCCAAGTTCGTTTCAGCTTGAGTACACGAACAGATGGTCGGACATTCTCCTTCAGGATCTCTTGGTAGACAGCAGAATTCATAGTTCCTTTTATCACGGCAAGTCTTCCAGGTCCTGAAGCAGCAAAACAGCCGCAGACCATCACACTACCACCACCATATTTTACTGTTGGTATAATGTTCTTTTTATGAAATGCAGTGTTCCTTCTACGCCAGATATACTTGGACACACACCTTCCAAAGAGTTCCACTTTTGTCTCATCGGTCCACAGAATGTTGTCCCAAAAGTCTTGGGGATCATCAAGATGTGTTGTGGAGAAATTGAGACGAGCTTTGATGTTCTTTTTGCTCAGCAGTGGTTTTCTCCTTGGAACTCTGCCATGCAGGCCATTTTTGCCCAGTCTTTTCCTGATGGTGGAGGCATGAACGGTGACCTTAACTGAGGCAAGTGAGGCCTGCAGTTCTTTGGACGTTGTTGTGGGGTCTTTTGTGACCTATTGGATGAGTCGTCGCTGCGCTCTTGGGGTAATTTTTGGGTGGCCGGCCACTCCTGGAAGGTTCACCACTGTTCCATGTCTTCGCCATTTGTGGATAATGGCTCTCACTGTGGTTCGCTGGATTCCCAAAGCTTTGGAAATGGCTTTATAACCCTTTCCAGACTGATAGATCTCAATTACTTTCTTTCTCAATTGTTCCTGAATTTCTTTGGGTCTCGGCATGATGTGTAGCTTTTAAGGATCTTCTGGTGGACCTTACTGTGTCAAGCAGCTCCTATTTAAGTGATGCCTTGATTGTGAACAGGTGTGGCTAAATCAGGCCTGGGTGTGGCTCGAGAAATTGAACTCAGGTGTGGACAACCACAGTTATAGTATGTTTTAACAAGGGGGCAATCACTTTTTCACACAGGGCCATGATGGGTTTTTTTTTTTTTTTTTTTTAATATACTAAACACACCTTCATTTACAAATTGCATTTTGTGTTTACTTGTGTTGTCCTTGACTATTGTTTAAATTGGTTTGATGTTCAAACAACACTTAAGTGTTACGAAACACGCAAAGGAACAGGAAATGAGGAAGGGGGCAAACACGTTCCTTTTTACACCACTGTTTTATATATATATATATATATATATATATATATATATATATATATATATATATATATATATATACTATTATTAAGTCATCGTATTCCTTAAGATGGACAATGTTGTAACAAATGTGTGTGTATATATATATATATATATATATATATATATATATATATATATATATATATATATATAATAATATATATATACACACACATTTTGTTACGATATTGTCCATCTTAAGGAATACGACTGACTTAATAAGAGTTCCAGAGTTATAGATAGATATATTTGGGCATGTGCAGGCAATAAACCCCTCTGCTTGGTACACACCTTATGTTACTATTTTGACCAAATGGCAAATATGTCAGCTTTGCCAAATCACACTTAGCACAATAATTTATTGTAGATGATCCATTCTGGAGGTTGATTGTAGCTTGTCAGCTGTTCATATTCATGATCAGCGCAAGCACAAAAAAAGATCAGATTAATAAATTTTACTTTTCAACAGCATGAAATTGGGTAAAAGGTCTTACCCAGTAAGACACTATACTAAAGTTGAAAGAAATTCCAGAAATGATGAGGAAAAAGGTGATTGAAATATATCAGTCTGGGAAGGGTTACAAAGCTCTTTCAAAGTCTCTGGGACTCCAAAGGACCACAGTGAGACCCATTATCTACAAATGGAAAAAAGAAAAAAAACATGACCTGGGCAACTTGCAATAAGTGCATCTATAGTCTGTAAGTTGAAATTCAACTGGATTTTGCAGCAAGGCAAAGATCCAAATCATAGGAGTAAGTCCACCTCTGACTGGCTCAAAAAAAAGCCAAATTAAAGTTTTGAAGAGGGCTAATCAAAGAGTTGAGATGCTGTGGCAGGACCTTAAACAGGCAGTTCCTGTTCAAAAACCCTCCAATATGTCTGAACTGAAACAGTTCTGCAAAGAAGAGTGGGCCAAAATTCCACCACAGCACTGTGAAAGACTGATCTACATTTACATTTACATTTATTCACTTAGCAGACGCTTTTATCCAAAGCGACTTACAAATAAGCAAAGCGATATATCAAGCAGGGAACAATACAAGTAGTGCTACTATACAAGATCCATTAATTGAGTTGATCTCCAGTTATCGGAAGCATTTGGTTGCAGTTATTGGTGCTAACTGTGGCACAACCAAATTTTAAGTTTAAGGGGACAATTATTGTTTCACATGGCTGATAGATATTGGATTTTTTTTAATTATTATTATTTAAAAAAAATTGCTTCAATAAAAGAAACTGTATTGTATATTTTGTTTGATGATTTAAAACTATTTAGTATGAGATATACATGGAAAGAGAAGAAAAAATACTTTTTCACAGTATTGTATATAAATATAGAAAATAGATTTCTTTAGAGAATAATGGCTGCCATTCTCTCAGGCTTATCAATTTCATGCAGTGAATCATAGCAATACAAACACCAGTTCCACTGCTGACCCCAGAGTCTCAGAGTTCTGGTCCTCCTTGATATCGGACCTCAACATTTGCTCTGACCCAAGAAGTTTGTTCTCTCTTTGACAAAGGCACAATCAAAATGGTAGACCCAATGGTTTAAAAACATGCAGTTTTACTCAACATACTTCCTTATTCAGAAGAAGGAGGGCAGTTTCCATCCATTTGGTATGAAAATAGGCATTGAAGGGCTTTAGAAGCCAATTCAGCAAACAGAGACTGGTGCTTATACTCAGACGTGATATCATAGACCGCAACCTAATACCCAGGGACCCTATTACACAGGTCTTCTTTGCTCTTAGGTACACATAATCAACAGGATCCAGTGCATTGCCAAATTTCCAAAATACTAATCTTTATTCAGGGACTGCCTGAGAGTGGAAAGTCTCAATCTACAATAAAGGTGTATGTGGCCATTGCAGTGCTTCATAGTACTATGAATGGTATCTGTGGCTCGTGAACTTATTACAGCCTTATGAAAGGAGCAAGATTCCATTGGCCACAATTCCCCAGTACTTCCCTCTGGTTCTACTAAGGCTGTCCAAGACACCAGTCTGAAATGTGTGTCTCCAAAAAACTGCCGTTCCTGTAATAATAAAAAGAATGGGAGAACTGTATGCTCTGGCAATAAGTCAGAAGGTGTGGTCAGATAACTCCAAGGTGACCTTGTGGTTAAACCCTGGATTTCTGTCCATGGTCATATAACCCATTTTGTAAATCAATCAATTGAACTTGCAGCTTTTGAAGGTAACCCTGCAGAGCATTGCTTGTGCCTGTATGCCCCCTATGGTACTATTTTGACCAGATGGCAACTATCCTATATCAGCTTTGCCAGACTATTCTTCACACAGAGCACAAGATTTTATTGCAGATGATTTGCTCTGGAGATTTACTGTAGCTTGTCAGCTGTTCATGATCAGGGCAAGAAGGAAAGAAAAGGCCGGATCAATTCCTTTTATTCAGTCTGCAGCTGTTACTGGCATGCATCTGTTACTGGCATGCATTTTAATCATATAAAGTGATTTATTATATATTTACACAAATATAACAAATACATTTATTTACACAAGTATTTAATCTGTATCTTCAGATATTTCTTAAATCATGGTAGAAATATTATATTTTCCCTACATTTGAGTCACTTTATAGAATTATGTCTTCAAATGGTTTGACATTCTCATTTTTACCTGCCATATCTGCATTCTCTTAAAACAGGGAGGGGGCTCTGGCTGTGAATTAAACAGGAAGAGAAAGACAGAGAACAATGGCTGCCATGCTCTCAAACTCCCAGCAGGAAGCCTGCGCTCTCCCACTGCACCTTGACGTGAACTGAAATATTGGTTTTCACGTTAGCGCCTAATAAGGCAAAGAGCACCAGCAGCAACGTCTTTCATCTGTCCAATTATAGAGAGATCTGCCCCCAAATCATCTCCTCCTCCTCTTCAGATCTTTAGTCTTTGTAGGGATACCATAAGTTGAGATTTCCATTCCAAGGACAAAATATTAAGCTTTTCCCTCTCCCAGTTACTAAAAGAAAATGTTACCTGTAGAAAAATTGGGACACCTTTAATTAGCTCTGTATATCTTTTTTTTTTTTTTTTACATGCATTATTATGAGAACCCTCTTGATTTTCTGCCATCACTAAGCCTTAAAACCTTGTCTATAAAAATGAATAACAATTAGACCTCCATCTGCACTCTATTTGCATTATTCTGCTTTGAACCACAGACTATAAGTGCAATCCCAAACACTAGCGTTCAGGAATTCATATTAGAATTAATTCAGTGGTCATTAAGAAATGCACAACTTGGTGATATCATAGCCTGTATGTACATAATGTATAGACCAATAACTAATTAACATTATTTAATAATTTCACTGCAGTTAAAATTGCTAGTAAATCATTGTACCCGGTCATGTTAGAAAAAACACGGGTAAGACCTGCAGCAAACAAATGAAATGATTGCGACACTATCCCAACTGGTTCCAGTCATTAAATTATGAAAGAGAGCATTATGTTGCATTCACCAGTAAAAGTATTTAAAATGTCTGGGCTAACATGTGGTAGGTCCCTGCTGTTACCAACTAACACACTGTCAGCAGGAAAAGAGCAAACATGGAAACAGAGCAGACAGACATCACAGTTGTCTGGTTATACATACACACACACACACACATACACACGCACACACACACACACACACACACACACACACAATGTATACTATTCTGTAGATAGATAGATAGATAGATAGATAGATAGAAGGGTGTAGGATTGTGTCTTGTTCTGTAGGCCTGTGTTGTGTACAATTGATTTAATGCCAAATTTTCTAAAGTAATTTTTAATAGATCCACTTGTTTTTTCAAGTGTATCAAACCCATATCCCAAATGGTTTATATTTTTAAATCAAGAAAGACAGCACTATGTTGCATCATTTACTAAAAGCATTCAAATTGACAGGGATGATAAGTGGTAGGTCCCTGCAGTTACCAACTAACACAATGTCAGCATGAAAGAGCAAACATGGAAACACAGCAGACTGACATATATATATATATATATATATATATATATATATATATATATATATATATATATAGAGAGAGAGAGAGAGAGAGAGAGAGAGAGAGAGAGAGAGAGAGAGAGCGAGAGCGCAAACATGGAAACATGGAAAGAGAGCAAACATGGAAAAACAGCAGACTGACATCACGGGGGATTTTATATAGTATATATACACACTGAAGTAAATAACATTGTTAACACTTACTATCTTATTACAATGGTGGGATATACTATATATATATATATATATATATATATATATATATATATATATATATATATATATATATATATATATATATATATATATATATATATATATATATATATATATATATATATATATATATATAATGTCCAGCCATCTTCTACCGCTTACTCCTTTTCAGGGTCATGGGGGAACCTGGAGCCTATCATCGGGCACAAGGCGGGGTACACCCTGTACACCGCCAGTCCATCGGAGAGCACAATCATATATATGTTATATACATACTGAAGTAAATAACATGATAATAATTAACACTTACTATCTCATTACAATGGTGGGATATACTATGCATTAAGTGAACAGTCACTTTTTGAAAAATGGGAAAGCGTAAGGATCTGAGCAACTTTGACGAGCACTAAATTGCGATAACTAGACCTCCAAAATCTCCAAGATAACTAGCATCTCCAAAATCAAAAAAAAATTTAACCTGTCATTTTATTATTATTTTAGCATTTAATTAGTATCCGCTTCATGTTTCCCCACACACTTGTCAAATGTTTATTTACATTTACCTTTATGGTATTTCTTACCAACACCTAAAAGATTTTTCTATGAGTAAATTTTCCGGCCAATCTGCATTTTTTTTTTTACTTTCAGTTTCAATTATGTATAGTATGAATCTAAACTAAATCAATTGCAAACAACCCAAAAACCAGAATTTTACACTTTATATTGTTAAAAAACAGCTTTGTAAACTCTTTCCATTCTTTCAGCTAGCTTCATAAAGTATAATCACCCGGGATGATTTTCAGACTTGATTATGTTCCCACATTTAGTGAGTATTTGTTTGCTGTTCCTCCTTCAAATTCTGATCTAACAGAAAATAGGATTTAGTCAGTTTGTATGCCCAGAATCCTGTGTGCTTGTGTGTTTATGACCCTACATCGTGAGAGCTACATGCTCATGAGATCTTGTGTTCTCTCAGTATGATGCATACTATACACTTCGTCCATAGGGGCAGGTGGGGCAGAGCCACACCTCTTATATCAGATGTTCAACAAATGTTTTCAACAAATATTAATAAAGTGCTAATTCAAAATGCTATATATTTACAGTCCCTTGAAATAAAAATTTTAGTATCTCTTTTAAATTACCAACATTTTTTGAAATGGTGCTATATCCCGATGTTCCACTATTTGTTCACCTTACTAAATGTTTATTATTATTGGGTATTATTATTGGTTTGATTATTGGGTAGCGGACTCACTGCCCCTATCAGCTTCATAGAGTAGCCAAAAATGGGACGTCCTCTGCAACTGCTGAGAGCTTGTTTAATAGCAATTAATCAGAATTAAATCTGCATAATAAATTTCCACAAAAGGACAAAGGGCAATAAGTGTGAGTGCCTATGATGTACAAAATCATTTCTAATGTAAGATATTGTGTATTACAAAGGCTGGGAGAGGAAAAGGAGGATTGTGGAGTGAATGTGTATAAATATATATAAATCAGAAATGCACATGCATCTTGCTGACATGATGACCTTGTTTCCCACACAAAGGCTGGGAAAAAGAAGAAAAACATGTCTCCCTTTTCAAATTGTTTGAGCTAGTTTCATATATATATTTTTTTTGGTTTTGAGAGGTAGTTAGGCCAGAGATTTTGCTGAAACTTGCCAACCGGTTAATGTGATTAGCCCTTCTGTGTGCACCTGACAAACTGTGACAATGATGACAGGTATCAAACCCGTTCTATAAAAGACAGTTGAATAAAGGTACATCTCTATTTGTGCTCAAAATTAGCTGCTAGGCTGTATGTTAGATGACTGTCAGCTTTCAACTAAGCATAAGAGTCAAAGTCTCTAGATTTATTTTTGTTAAATGTTTTTATTAATGTTGCCCTACCCCACCAAAATCTATTATATCAAATTGTTGCTCTAAAAGAGTTCAGAAGATCATGGTTGCTGTCATTGTGTCACCCATGGTTATATTCCACAACACATTCATGTATTGACTACATGTGTAAATACATATTAGAGGACTGCCTGGTCTTCTGTTGTTGTTTATGTTATGTTCTGTTTATGTCATGCTCTCCATTTTGGTCATGAAGTATTTCTGATTTAGTTCCAGGCATAAACTCTTATAAACCTTTACAAAAGGTCAATCTCATGTCTAAACCTGGCAGCTGGACAACGTCCTCTTCCTGTCTGAAGATGGTATGACCCACTTTGATGAGTTAAAAGGCTACTATTTTACAATAATTCATGCAATACATTAATGTATGCATTAATTCTTGACTGCATGATTTGGAGACTCGCCGCACTCTTCAGGATTTATAGCAGGATTAATACACAACTCTGAAAAGAAATTATATGAACCAGTGAGACTTTCGAACAAAACATGAGAAAAGCAATTAAACAAATAAAGCCTAATTAAATGAATTACCTTATGCAGATTTATCTCAGGAAAATCTGATATATATGGCACAGTTGGTAGAGCAGGTTGTCCACTAATCGTAGGGTTGGCGCATGACTCCACATGCCAAAGTATCCTTGGTGCACAATTTACCATATATGTATATATATATAAATTTGCTTATAAAGAAGTCATTCAGTAAATGTTGATGTTTCTAATTTCCACTGTGATCAATCAGGAAAAAGTGTTCACCACTTGTCTGTTGCTAATTATTTAAAATGAGATTAAGATCTACATTACAAAACAGCACATCGACAATTTAGCACCTAAGGTTATGTGAAGGCTGCAGTAAAAATTGATTCCTTATTCGTCTATTTTGTTGAATCATATCATGGTATTGGATGGTTTCCTTTACACATCAACCATTAAATTCATTCCAAATTCCAAATGTGAAGTTAATTGAACAAGTCTGAGACATTTAGCTTTAAGTGATATTAATTACAATAGGCCTCATTTATCAATCTTTTAGAAAAGGTTGTGTGTAAATATTTGCATAAAACAAAATGAAATAAATATTTCTGAGGTTTAGAAAACTCTGAATTTCTTCAAACGTGCATGTGTTTGTTGATGAATACCAGTCAACTGTAAATCACAAAGGAGTTAACATGGTCAATATTACAAATAGTGGCCTAGAAATTGAATATTGAATAGTGAAGATGTTGCACATTTCCATTTTTGGTTTTAGAATTGTGAAAGTTCTAAAACTTTTGGTTTATTTCCAATTTTAAATAAATAAATAAAAATCACAAATTTTCTATGTGGCCTCAGACCTTTGGACATACCCCTGTATGTAATATTTGTTCATATACATACATATTAATAAATAATATTAATAATTGTAATATTTCAGTTAACACCTTTAATATGAATTGACTGGCTTTCACAAAAGAATCATTAGATTTGTATGTGTAATTGAAATGCATACCCTATTTAAACTTGACAGTATAATCCGTATATAAAAGTGCAGTAACTCATGATCACTTATATTATTTGATGTGAGCACAAAAGGCTTACATTAGTCAGTCTTCTTAAGCATAAATTGAAACACACTCAGGAGCATCAATAAGATAATAACACCTTTTCTTTATTTGTTTTTTAAATTACAAGAATTTTAGGAATACCAATTTTCTTGTGTAAATACTCATAGTATAAATGATTTACATATAAATCCATTCCTATCCAGATTAATAAATAAGGCAATTTGTCCTTAAAATATACAAGCACTAACTCCTTCAGCACTGGCACCCTGTCCAGGGTGTACCCCACCTTGTGCCCGATGCTCCCTGGGATAGGCTCCAGGTTCCCCCGCGACCCTGAAGAAGGAGTACACGGTAGAAATGGATGGATGGATGGATGAATAACTCCTTCAGCCTAAACTAAGGAGGCTGAAATGCTGATAGTGGTATTGAGTATTAGTCCCATACAATGAGCACTTACTCATACCCACAGCCATCAAAAAAATCCTGATACCAACATCCAATCCCATGTAATACAATGTGATGTAAGCCAAGTGTACAATGACTACGTTAACATGGACAGCAGTAATCTAGTTATTGACCTTAATCTGAGTAATCATAATAATGTGATTAAGGTGTTTACATGAGTCACTTTTAGAATACTCCTGTCATGTTCCCGATTTACATGTTTTAGAACATAATTAAATTAAAAGCCCACGTCACCGCGTCAACAGCATCACGTCACCGCGCCACACCGCCCGACGTCCCTCCAGAATTTCATGTATCAACATACAGTTCGTCTTCATTATGGTACTGTATAAAGTTTTGGGTGTTTTTATTATTTTTTTTTTAATGAACGTTTTAAGTGCAGCTAATTATTTGTCATGCTGTACCTGCAAATAGAAAACTGCTTGAAGCCATGGGCTGCGTCCCAAACCGCTTATTTACCGTCTATATAGTAGCCGAGATAAATGTATTTTTCCCAAGTACAGGCCTATAGTAGGCAAGTATGCGGTTTGCGAACGCAGCCGAACTCTCTTGTTCGCCGTAAAATGTAAAACTGCGCGTGTGATCGTGTCCTGTCGCAAAATGTGGTGAAAACTCTCACACAACGTTCATAATGTGATTAAGGCGTTTACATGTTTGTAATACACGTCCATAATGTGACTAAAACAGGAGTACTCCACCTGTCTTAATTCGATTATTGTTTACTTCAAGTATGACCTTAATTAGATTAAGGTAATTGAAAATGGCTGTTTACATGGTAGTTTCTTAATTAGAGTATGGTCTTAATCGGGTTAAGAATGGATTATTCTTGTCCATGTAAATGCACTGATGGTCACACTAATGAACAGAGGACATGAAATTAAAACAGTCTAGACATAATTTATTCATAATTTGTGATTAATGATTAATCCAAAGTAAAGCAGACTACAAACTACGAGTCAAGAGGAGGTAATACAGCAAATTCCTACAATGCAAGTAACTTGATTAAAAAAAACATCTTTAGGAGAGTGAGAGGGTGGCCATCATTAAAAATGTTACTTCTGCGAGTGCTGAGCACTGAGACTGAGACTGTATTCCTCCTTATGCCATTGTGTACACGTTTCTAGCGTGTCTGGGAACAATTCATGGCACCTTAAGCTCATTTTTAATGACCATGCCATTTCTTAAACATAATGCTCAGCACAAAGAGCAGCTACCAGCCTAAACAGAGTTAAATAAAATGTTCCATGATGTCTTTAATTACTTAAGTTACTCGATTAAGTTACTCAATGGAGATAAACTAAGCTCTCCCCAGCCGCACCACCAGCTCGTCCAATTGGGGTTGGGTGTAGATGTCGAATTCTGATATTGCACTGAGCCTCCTGAAGTCATTGCACACACTCCAGCTTCCATCGGGATTTGGCACAACCACAATGGGGCTGGACCAGGGCTAGAGGATTCTTTAATGATCCCATTCCATTCACCCCACTTTCTCCTTGAAAACCTGACAGCAGGCCTCCTGGACTCTGTAGGGCCACTGTCTTACCACCACTGATTGTGTTTTGTTCTCGTGGTGGACCTGATGAGTCATCCCAGGGGTGGAGGAGAAAATGCTGGTGAACTAGTCCACAAGCTCTGTCAGCAGACACCACTGGAATTGGTCTGACCCATTTTTTAGGAGGTTAATATGATATAATTGGGTGTCTGCACACTTACTGTTCTGTTGCAAGTAGTAGTTCACAGGACCCACCCTCTCGAGGACAGGCCTTGCCAGCAGGCCAGGAACTTGCATGAGGTGTTGGGTGGCAGGAGTACCTTTGCTGGGCTGGACGTCCCATGGCTGTGCTGGACAGTTGTATCTCTTCCACTGTTCCCTCTGTGAAGCCACTATGAGCTCTTAATGAGTGGCGAACTCAATGGGTGAGTGATTGAATGACTGATTTCTGCGTTCAATCCCTCCTGAGAAGTAGGAGGACTGGCAGCTCTGGGATAAGGCTCACGAAGAGCACCCATATACCTGTGTGGTTTCGGATCTGCATTTTCTGCTGCAGGGATGTGGTGTACATCACCATGCACACACAGTATTGTAATTGTTTTTCTTCTTTTGGCCACCACAGTCATAACTGTGGGTTGTGCTGTGGTCACCATACTCCCTGAGTCCAGTAGAGCAGTAACAGTTAGCCCATCCACTTCCACTTGTAGGATGGGTGTTCTGGGAGGGTCTGTGTTGAGGATGGCACATCCTGCCAACCAGGGTTTACAGACCATTAGTAAGTGCGCTGGGTCCAGCTTGGTGGGCATAGGCTCGTCCCAGGGAAATTTATAGTTGGGGCGTTTTTGTTTTTTTTCATCTCCCCTGATTGGTGGAAAAGCTTGGTGCCCAGCTGTGTTGCTTATTTGCCCCTAAGTGAAAATGTCCAAACTGGGCCCAATTATCCATTTTCCCTCCCTGGTGTCATGTGACTTGTTAGTGTTACAAGGTCTCAGGTGTGAATGGGGACCAGGTGTGTTAAATTTGGTGCCATCGCTCTCACACTCCCTCATACTGGGCACTGGAAATTCAACCTCATGGCACCTCATAGCAAATAACTCTCTGAGGATCTGAAAAAAATACATTTTGCTCTACATAATGATGGCCTAGGCTATAAGAAGATTGCCAAGACCCTGACACTGAGCTGCAGCACTGTGGCCAAGACCATACAGTGGTTT